>VZTN01007972.1:98857-113859 GCA_013400515.1 Erpornis zantholeuca
TTTTTGGTTTTTTTTTTTCCCCTTCCCTCCCCTTCTTTACTTTTTATAGCCAGCGAGGGTGTAGTCGGACTGGTTTTGTTCCGAGCCGGTGCTGAGACCGCAGTAATGATAACAATTAGGTGATTTGGAGGCAATGCCAGTGGGGATGTTCTGAATGCTCTGCTCAAGAGGGGGGATAGAGGAACAAGATGTTTGCGGATGGTTGATTTCTTCACTGGGAGCCTGGAAAAGTGGGAGAACAGGGAATGCCTTAAACTGAATCTTGTGGGGAGGAAAGAGGAGGTGGAGAAGCAAGGAAAGGTATATGAGAAGGCGACCTTCCTAAGCCGAGTTTGTTTGCTTTTCCCCCGTTTTATGTTGCATGAAGTCCTGATGTTAACGTTCTCATGCTATATTTAAACATGATGGTATTATTTGTGCTGGATAGCTGTGATGCAGCTCCAGTTCATTTAATGAGGAATGCACTTATTCATGTCTGGCAAAGCAGCGATACAAAATGGGAATTGCTCAACTTAATGAAGATCTCCTTGTATAACCTTGGTCACAACATCTGTATTTTTTTGATTGAGTAGGCACGTTTTAACCCGTAGAATAAAACAGAGGCATTTTTTGGATAGTACTGCTTGCCAAATCGTGTTTAAAAATTTTGTCTGCAAAATTGCTTTAAAAAATTTTAGCGATGCTGCTTTAATGATCCCGTTACTGCATGCTGAATGAATGAAGTGCATCTGTGAGCACGGAGCCTTAGTTGATAATACAATGCAAATTTGTCTTCAGCATAAAGGTGTCGGATTTCATTAGGTTCCAGATCTGTATGGATGAACCAAGATTGGCATTTTCTTTAGAAAGCAGCCTTTTCATGATGGAATTTTGATTGATTTTTTTTCTTCTAATAACTGTGGGAATTAAGCACTTGTTTCCTTTAAATTAAGGAATAAACCAGTTTTGTAAAAGGGAAAAGAGTTTTTGCTGCTAACTAGTACTAACTGGGTAGCAAGTATCTATGTTCTCTCAGGTGGAGAGTTTGCTTGTTATTTATTTGGAATGTATTGTTGGGCTGGACTCCATTCCCCTCAGCTGAAGTGGTGGGAGAGACATGTGAAAGTATTAGGTAGAAGTTTGTGGCAATTGTAATCGTAGAGAGAGATCTCTAAGTCGTGTTTCAATGTCAAGGCTTTTATGCCTTAGGCCATCAGATGCCATACCAGTTATTAATGCAGGAACATAATGGGAACTTCAAAGTCATCTTTTCTTCGTTTCAGAAAAATAACCCCATAGGTTCTATTTAGGTAAAGCTGAAAAGAGAATTTTCATGACTGAATGTTTTGTGTATATACTATGTCTCATTTTGGTGATAGGAAGCTAGAGACAGAAGATTTTTTTCACCATTTTAAGTGTTTATTTATGGCCAGTTGATTAAAGGATGTGCACTTAGTTGCTCAACATTGCATTAAGAAGGTATTACTGATGCTAATAAAATGCTTAGTTTCATCATTGCTATTTGGGATAGGCATACTTAGCTCTCAGTTGTGGTTCATAAAACCTCTTAGATCTTGAAGTCAGAAGCAAAATGGGATGTCAGCTCTGACTATTGTAGGGCTGCAAAAATTTACTTGATGAAAAAGGCTAGCAGGTGTAGAGGCAGGCACTGACACAGACCTGTGAAAGGGTGGAGCTGCAGCCAGGAGTGAAGACTTAATATGGGGACATATAATTAATAATCTGGATTTTTATAATAAAAGGTATTATTGTCATGTCAGTGGTTCATCATTGGTTCTACTTTCTTCCCCCTTCTCTTGTTGATCTGAAATGTTATTTTAAGGTTTGGTGTTAACTTTTGGATAGCTCTTGATTTAAAAATCATGTCCAAATGGGCCCCTTCTCCCTTCTGCAGATTTTCAAGGAGTTCTTTTTTCTTTCATCATGCTTATAAGTATTCTGCTGGCACTTCAGGAGCATTTTGTTCTAGTGTAGCTCTTATTGTCTGCTCAGTTTTGTAAATACGTCTCAAATATATCCTTTAAAATGGCTATTTGAGATCTATTAATTTTGCTGCTATAGAGGCATTTTTTATTTCCAAGATAGGAGAACAAAACTTAAGAACATAAAATATTCCAACTGGTTATTGAGAATTTCAGTAAGGTCATGAGGATAATTTAGAAATACTTTGGGAAAATGCAAGGTAGGCTAGTAAGAGAAAGGGTTGAGGCCCAGTTGAATTTCTTTTCTATTCCTCTGTTTTGTCCTATAGCATGTCTATTGTAGAGAAGAAAAAGAAACAGTTTTCTCCATATCAGTAGTTTAATCCCTTCAGCAAGGAGGTTGCTGAAAGCAATTGAGTTCTTACTGCTACTGGTTAGAAATCCTGGATGCCCTACTGAGGTGAAGAAGTAGAGCTTCTGCCTTCATCAAAATTACTGTCACAAAAGTTGGTTTCCCTAATGCTGAGATTTTCAGAGGTTGAAATTTATTCTCATTGACCCTAAGTGTTGGCTGTTTGGCAAACAGTTTTGATCTGTTGTTTCCTTGGCTTCAGGCAGATTGCTTTTATTTCTTACCAGCTCTTTAATTTAAATATTTGAAAAGTCAGTAAGGCATTATTTATTGATCTTAATTTTTTTTAATCTCTGCTCTCTTTACTTCTTTATCTGTATTTTAGCTTTTTATTCTATTCATTTGTTCTGAAAGCCATTTGTTTAACTTGTTAATAAGTTATGACAGAAATACAGCAATAGTAAGTGCAGTTATTTCTTTTATTAGTGTAAATACATAATTTTAAGTACTGCTAGGTGAGAGTTTAGTTGATTTTGCATGTAAAATTAATCATATGTTCAGTATCTTTCTGTGAGTGAAAAAAGGTGTTATATTGTTCTGTATTTTATGTTTCCAGGGAGATTTGGCTTCAGTGACTGATTTCAAGTGTATCTCTCTAAATTGCAGCTTTTAAATAGTCTAAGGTTTATATTTCACAGAGTTCAGTGTAATGTTTGAATGAGGAGTCTCAAGCTGGAGGTTTATAAAGTGGGATTTGATGGCTCTCAGTGACTTCTCTGAGGAACGGCGTTCGATGTTATTTGGGGACGCAGCCTTACCAGAAATGATGAACCGAAAGGCTTGACTGTAAACCTACAGATTATGGCCATTGGTGAGGCTGAATGACAGTAATTTTGTGGCTTTGACTAATTTTGATTTTTAATTCTTAGGCAGCTGGCAGCACAAGACTAACACAGTCTGTAGCAGTTTTGGTGTTAGCTTTGATAGTAGTTTTGCACTCTGAACTTTGGGAAACCCGTTAGGAGTTGCTGAGACTAGAACTGTTTGGTTTTTTTTCACTGTGTTTTTGAATATGAATCAGCAGATAAAATGGTTTTAGATGTCTGTTTTTGCATATGTAAAGCTAAATTATGTCATTGTCTCAGTCTCTTTAATATTGAATTCTGTGGCACCAGTTTACTGGGTGAGTTATTTGATTTAGATTTTGCCACGTCTCTTATGTTAAGTGAGGCCAGGCATTTACAAGTCTTTGTTTTCTTTATGGAAGCATATTTTAAAGAGCACTTCTTTTGAATGTAGAGGAGGAACAGTTTTCATAATCCTGATAGCTTTTGAACTGTATAATTGCTAACCAAGCATTCGTCATGGTTCTTTCAAGGGTCTGAGTCTGTAAGTGGAGTGGAGTCCTGCAAAGCTCTTTGTACCACTTGAGCTTGTGCTGGATGCTGCAGTGCAGTAGTCATAGCTCTTGTTCCCTGCATAGTGGATGGATGTCTCTCTTCAAGAGAGATCAAGTTCCTGAAAAAATGCATGGCTGAGTAGAGCAACTTTTCTTAATGTGTGTAATAGAGAAAGAAGAGTTGTTACTGGGAGTAGTGGTTCGTGCCTAGGCCTGAGAGGCACTTTGAGTTTTTTGTTGATGTTTTAATACGCTTTTACTTTTGGTCTTGAGCTCTGCAGAATGGGAAGAATGTTTTCTTCAGATGGATTGGAGTGATTTTTGATGACCAAGTTTTATTTTATAAGTTTTCAAAAGTTAAAGAAGCTACTGGCAGGTGTCATATACTTGGTTTAAAGTTGGATTGTTCTTTATTAATCCATATGGTTTACCTTCATTTCTCAAATAGCTTTTGGGGATGTTTAAGTTTTGTCTTGTTTATTTACCTTTTGAAGTAACAGGATTTGTACCTCAAAATACATAAACCCCCCCGAGAGACTGGTTGTTACTTTATTACTGCAGCTGTGAGATAAGTGTTGACTTTGAATTCGTGCTTTAACATAGACTTGTAATTTAGTGAAAGCTTCTTCAGTTAACCCTAAAAAATTCTTCTATTTTTCCTAATTGGTGATGCTATAGTGGATTAAAAAACCTCAACTAGCCAAAATCATCAGGATACAAGTTTTTTCCAGGCTGCTAAGAGTTATGGGTCAGAAGTTGAGCATAACTTGGAGAAAAGTTGCCTTCTGAGTCTGCTTGTGAGACTTTGTTATGTTTAATGCACTTGGCTGGATTGTTTTGTGGATTTCAAGGTTTACTTTTCTGGGTGGGTGAAATTGCCAAGCCTCTTCCTTTGCTCTGTAGCCTGCCTTGCTGCCTGTCTGTATCCTGGTGGGGTTCCTGGAGGTGTCAAGGGCTGCTGTTGTAGTATGGCTCTGTTCTCCGTGTTTCTTGAGTCATGATGCATTTTACAGCATCATCAGCTAAACCAATTGTCTTTTGACTTTTAAATAAATAAGGACAGGCATATTGTATGCTGATGTGATGTGAAATAGGATTAATACAGAACTTTTTTTAAGAGTGGCAGATAGTATCTGTAAAGCGATTGCTGTGGTGGTGGAACTTTCTGTATGCCAGTTGTTCACGTCAGCAGCTTTGATCAATATCTTGGGTTTTCTTGTTGGTGGTCATACAGACAGCTCTCTCTAGAGACTTGCAGACACTTTTAAGACATGCATTTGTATATTTGACCAAAGGTTGCTGTCGTGGTTTAACCCCAGCCAGCAACTAAGCACCACAAGAACATTTTTACATTGTTCTTGGAACTTTTTCAAATGACTGCAATTTTATTTTTGTATTGTTTGTATTATAAGCTACTGGTCTTACTTGCTCACTCAAAATGAATTCTCACTGTCATTTGAAGTATTTCATGCGGATCTATGATGATTGGTGTTTATAGGAGAGGTTACTTCCTGGTTTTTAACTTCTTTTCCTTTTTGTTTCAAAGAATACTTTCATTTGATTTCAAAATTGCTGGTTTTATGCATGGTTTTGTCACTTAATTTGGCAGAGTAGGTGCCAGAGTAGGCACCTCTGGCTGAAGGTGGGGATATCAAATCTCTCAGATCAAAACGTTTTGTATTTGAGTAATTTTACTTCAGACAGAATTTAGTTTGGTCATCTCAACTGGATGTTCCCAACACAGATGTGGTTTGTTGCTTGGACCTCTGTGACCATTAAGTGTTGGGCCACATTTGGGGAATTGTGGGCAGGGATTTTTAGCTTAGTTTCCTCTAGGAGAATTCCAGTTTATGCACACCAGAAAAATCTATAGAAATTAAAATAAATCGTTCTGAGGGTGCCAGAGTATTTAACAGACCACCCCAGAGGGACTGGTGAATGTCTATCATTGGAGACTTTTAAAGCTTGACAGGACAAAGCCATGAGCCACTGGGAGCGATGTGGCAGCCAGGCCTGCTCGAGCAGGAGGTTGCACTCCTGGGTTAAGCCTCTGTAGGCTCTGCAGGCTGCTAGCTGGTGATAGCTGGAGGGCTCCTCAGAGGGCACTGCTGTTGGAAATGCTATTGTAGGTACAGGTTAAACAAATTCAAAAAAGGAAAACCATCCTTACAGCAAGCTTTTTTTTTTTAAACTAATGTGAAACACTTTTCCAGCCCATTTCATGTCTCTTGCAGGGGTAGCAGCACCACTGCTGGTGGCTCTCAGGTTGCAGACCTGCAACAGGAAACCCCATTTCCTTTATCTCTGGGCATGCAACGGGGGCAGTGGGTTGTGCGTTTACTTATTTATTTATTTTCCCTCAAGAGACTCGTGTAAGTAGAAACACATCTTGAACATTTGCCTTTTGGCAGGGCCATGGCACAAATTTGCTCTTGCTGAAGAAACTCTGGCAAAGATCAGACTTTATTTTTTTATTTTTTGCATTTCTGAAGTGTAACATAACTTTGTCTGCATGTTTAAAAATTAAAGAAGACAATGGGTGGTGAAACTCAGGCTGCAGGCTTAAATGTGTTAATGCTATATAAAAGTCATTACAGTTCTTATCTCTGAAGTGTTTTAAAATCTCTTTTTGTTTTTGTGGACGAGGCTTCTCGCCTCACTTTCTGAATTACCAATCTATTTAAAAAAAAAAAATTTAGAAGCTAAAATATCTGATACTATTTTTGGAATATTTTTGCATATGTCAAATAGAAGACAATACTAGAGCTCAACAAATGAATCCTAGAGGGCCCTCCTTCCTTCTGCTGGATGCAGTTGAGATTTCTAGGAGTATTTTCCTTTTCAAATTGGAAGGGCTGAAGTAGGATTTTATGCTTTCAGTCAATGCAGAAGAACTTCATAATTGTGCAGAAGAAAGTTATGGTTTGGCATTTTCATGTCTTGAAAATAAACATATCTTCATGAATGATGTGGTACTGGCACTGATTATTTACTTTCCAAATGAATTTAACAGCTTGTTGTATGAATCAGAATAAAGTAGTTCAATAGACTGCAGTGTATTGATTATACAGCAGCTGGAAGAAAGAATGAAACATGATGCTTTCCCACAGCTTTTGCTAATGAAAACATTTAGAAGTGAGGAAAAAAGGAGGTGCTTATGTAAAAGCTATGAATGTAGTTTATGCTTTCCTTGGATGTTTTTTTTCCCCTCTTGTCTCTTTCCCTTCTTTTGCAGTGTTTGAAGAAGGAAGTATTGACAGAAAGTCAGTTCTAGTTTTGTTTAACCCCCCTCACCTGCCCTGACTTCTGCATTGTCTTGCAGGGTGGTCATTGACGTGTACTTGACATAGCTCTGGGAATTCCCAAATTAGTACTCTTTATTGCATTGCCATTCAGATGTGGTAAGAATCTTTGCTAGGATGCCTCTGTTAATATAAACAAAAGGAAAATGCTAATGCCATCTTAAAACATGCCATCCATTTCAAATTGAAAAGGCGCTTTTAAAAAATTAAGTTCTGTGGTTTTTTAGGGCTTGCCTGTACAGTGACATGAGTGGTTGTCACAGTGGTGGTGAGTCTAGAGAAATACCTGCCACAGATGCTTCCACTCTGTTATTTGAACTGTGGGATATGCACTGTGAATAATTTGAGAGCCGTAAGTTAATTCTTGCCTTATTATACAATTGCCTCCCTATCTAGGTAAAGCCAGAAGATTTGCAGAACTTCACAAGGTGTTTTATCATGTGCTAAAATCATCAGGACTTTATTTTAATCCTGTACTATTGTACTTTTATTTTCAGCTGGAAATTTTTTAAGGTTAATTAATGTGCTAGATAACATTTGAGAACAGGGAGAGATTATTCTATCGCCAAACAGCAGTATTGGAACTGGTGTGAACATGCAACAGTGTACTGTGTATTCTAGATTTAATCACTTGCATATGTAGTGTTGATGCAGTAAAGACTTACAAATTTGTTGGTAATTTAAAGTACATCTCCTGTAAAACCAAGGTGTGATAATAAGCAGTAATTATATGTTGCATAGGGTGCTCATCATTGTTGTTTTAACAGAAGTTAGTCATTATCTACTGATTGTTGACATCATTAAATGTAGTTTTTTAGTATATAAGTTGGTACTTTACATACCTGAGCAACTGAATTGAGGTTTTCCATTCTCACATTGTTGAAGTATCTTTTTGTTTGTGCAGGTTAAGTGTAATGACTTGCCTCAAACTGCCAACAACTTTATGCCTGCCAAGGGCAAGAGGGCACATATTGTGAATTTGCTTTTTAACTGAGACATATAACACATCAGTTCTGAAAATAGGGGCAGGGGGAAGAAATCCTTTTAATTAATTTAATTGCAGCTGTGTAGAGCTAGCTACATGAAAAATAATTATAGGCAAGGTAAACATTGCCCCTTGTAAAAACACAGAGAGCCCAGAGACAGAAAATGTCTGAAGTGCTGGGTGAGGGAAGAGAGCTTAACTGTTCCTTATTTCTGTAAACCTGCACTTTGCTTAAAAAAACCCACAAAGCAATCAGTAGTAGTCATCAAATATTCCCAAGTATGGTGCAGTCTAATTGTGGATGACAGGTGTCTTTATGTTCTCAAAGCAGGGCTGTAAGACTTAGGGCTTACTAGACAGACCTCACAAACTGATACAAGTTCAACAATTAAGGAGCAGTTGAAGGAATTCTTATTTATAAAATCCTCATTTAGTCTTTCAGTTATGAGTAATAGGAAAAAGTAATTAGAATTAACAAGGGTCAAACTTAAAGAAGTAATTGGTGAAACAGAGAGCTAGTGGACAGATTTAAAATCAAATAGTGCTTTGATCACTTAGTTGTTTGGAATATACTGGAAGGTAGTGTTGTGAACAGCTGGAGATGATAAAAGCAATCTAGAAACATCCAGACTTAGCATGGCTAGTGCTTTTTGATAGAGAATAGTACTGAAAAAGCAATTTTTGGACATGTGTTTAAATATCCTAGCTAAAACTATATGAACAAGTGAATTATATAATCTGTTTCTCCATCTCCCTTCTTCTCTCTCTCTTTCCCGGAAGTGTTATAATTTACAAAAGAAGGGTCCAGAGATGTCTTGTTTTCTAGCTTTAAAAGTGAGAGAAATGTTGAAGATCCAATTGAAGGGAGGTGGGAGAAGAATCAGCACAACTCTAATAAAAATGAAGCTAAATGCTTAAAATTCTGACTAGTTTCTTAAGTTTGGATCCTGCTTTCCTCCAGAATGCTCAGCTTTTTTTCCCCAGGTATTGTCAGAAAACAGAATTAAATTAATGTTTTTTTCGAAACTTAGCTACAAATTAGAACTTAATTCCTTGTAACAGAGAAGTTACATGAGGATTGTGTAAATATTGTACCTGCTTGTGTGGTTTTTCATGTTTTTAGGTGGGGAAAGAGGAGGACTTTTGAAACAGTGTTCTCTATTTCAGTGGCATTTTACAGGTTGCAATAAAAAGTCGGCTCTGCAGCCTTATGTGGGTGTTATGTGACTGCAAGTAAAGTAATTTAATGTTAGTGTTTAATAGTACTTTTGAAAATGAAGTAATGGTATATGTAGTATAATGCAAAATACCTCTAAATAGTGGTTGATTTCTGCATTACAGTATTTTCATGTTGTTGATGAAAGAGGTACAAAAACCTCTTTGTGTCAGATGTTCAAAGATATTTTGCCAGGCAGAAAAATTTTTTTTGAAGGTGGTGGGGTTTTTTGGTTTGAATCTACTGTCAGGTCTGAGTGACTATTCTGTTGGCTTAAAAACATTAACAGCAGTTGCTATCTTGTTTGCTGTAACCCCTCTTTGTTATCACCTGAGTACTTAGCTGAGATGCCAAAAGCTCTTGAAATACATTGCAGCTTCAAGCAGGGTAGGTGCTTGAATACTGGCACCCTGGGTTGCAAGTCAGTGTGTTTTATTATCCCCGTGCTCAAAATTTTGAACCAAAGGCTTAGGATACTATTGAAGTGTCACTGCTGTTCAGTTTATAATGATGTTAATTAGTGCTGAATGTCATTAAGATGAACATATGCAGTGTTAATGAAACTACTTGTGAAATTGAGCTATTGTCATTATCTCACTGAATGGTTGTACTGAAAAGTTTCTTGACTGCCCCACAAGAAAGATAATTGAGAAGGGCTTGGAGCATGCAGTTGTCCTTTGGGAGTAGATCATCTGCTCTCATTCACCTCTTCTGAGACACTGGATGGTCAGAGACTTGGCTGCAAGGGGAAGGACTGTTTTAATAACAACATGCAGCTTTGAGCATACTCTCTTCTCAGGGCCTTAGCTTGTCTTGTGAACACAAAGCCTTGTCCTGTCTCATGATTTCATGTGAGGAGCAGGCTGTTGCTTTTGGTAAGGTTAATATCATCTGACCTGCTCCTTTTTTGCATCTAGGAAAGAAGGTATTTGTGTGGGGAAGGATCTGTAAATGGTTGCTACTAGTGGCAGAAACAATTACTTTGGGGATGAAGTTTGATTGCCTTATATCTCATTCTTCCCCCTCACTTAAACTATTCTACCTGTCTTGATATAAAAAAAAGGGAAATTAATCAAGCACAATAATTACAATATTGACAATAGATAAGTATTTTGTACTTGTGTCTGTACTTCCATCGACTGGAAAGGGCCAAAGCCCTAATTGGACATCTTAGGCAAAATACAGAATCATCTAGATAACTAATGGGGTGCAGCATAGTTGCATGATAGTTGTGCTGCTCTGCATTGCGTGAACTCTGTTTATTTATGGGTACTAATGAGATTGTATTTTGATGTGACATTACTGTAATGTCAGTGCCTTGTATTCATTCATTAGTTTACCTCACTGACTTTGTGAAGTAAAGAAATGCAGGTGCCCTTGAGAATGTTGTTTCAACACACACATGAGAAATCTATAGTGGTGTTCAGAGCAGAAGCTGCCTTGGGCTTTAGATTTCCTCCTGCAATGGACAAATTTATTTATAATGAGTTGTAAAGCTGTGCTGGAGACTCTTGAGCCAGCTCAGAGGAAGGCAGACTAAATCTGCACTTGTCTGCAGCCTACTTTTTGCTCCTAAGAGTGGCTCTGCTCAGCTCAAACTCCTGCTGTTTACTGGGAACAGTCCCTGGCCTCATGGGATCTCATGTACATCAATGGCCCCTTAGTAAGCTTGAACAAAACCATGACAGTTATGGATTAGTGCTCAGACCTGTGCCCTGTGCCCTTTATTTATTATTACAGCTTTAGCTCTCAGTGCCTACATGGCACAATGTAATGCTCTGCTGAGTTTGTAGTTGCATGTGTATAGTGTTTAAAAGCAGTGGTGCAGCAGTGAATGTGAGCTAACCAGCCTTCCTCTTCAAGCACAGGGAAAGTGTGGGGCTAACGTGGCTGTCACCTTTCTGGTTCTGGCATTAGTCCAGCAGTTTTTAGCCCAAAGGTCAGAAAATCAGTGGTACCAGTATAGTACCTGGCATGCTACAAATTAGAGTAATACTGGAATAGGTTGCCTTGGATTTTAATTGCCTGCTAGATACCTGTTTTAGCAAGCTCTTTTGCATCTTGACCTGTAGCAATAGAGAATGAGAAGGTCTATAAAACTGCAGAAGGAATCAAACAGAATGCATGAAAATGCATAGAAATTGTCAAATCTAGGGCCATTAAAATGTATTTTAAAGTATTCCTTTAAATCTGGATTGGTATCTGGTGTAGGCTCTCAAGACATCTCCAGAAAGAATTGTTTTCAAAAGTTACTTGTGAAGTACTGCCTGGCTGTGCTTCAGAGAATGTCTTTGCTGACACTGTGCCCTGTGAGAGTCAGCCAACGTGCCTTGCATTGTCACTTGCAGTTTTTCCATTTTAGTCTTTGTCTAGTTCTAGCAAGTGCATGGATAGTGTTCTTCAGCTCAGCGCTAGCTTGGGTCTCTGTGCTGCATGGCAGTCACTGCTGAGATTGCAGTTGCTTGTATCCTGCGTTTCCGATAACAGATTTGAGGCAAGGTTGCCCTCAAAGTTTTTGGTTTACTATGGAAGCCAGCTGGGGTCGTTATGCTCTGTGTGTTCCCTCCAGTTTGCTTTTTTCCTTAACACTTCTCTCTCCTCCTCAACTTCCTAAATATTTTGAAATTTCTGAGTTTCGGTCTAGCCCCTTACGTGTCTGAAAGTGTCCAACAGGTCTTGTGAAAGCAGACTAATGAGTGGGTGAGATTGAGTCCCAGCAGTGGTGAGAGCTATAGCACACAAAAGGATGTTGTAAGCTGCCAGAGAAGCTGTGTGATGAGTACAGTTTCATGGGAGGAACTTCAGCTGGAGTGTATGCATTTTTATATACCAAATCTAAGAGAGATTTTATATATAAAAGACTTTGTTAGTTCATGTAACTGCTTGTTCTGTATGGATTTCTGTCAAGTCTTCTTTCTGGAAAACGTGCAGAAGATAAAATGTAGTGGGAGCCTGTAGTGGTATCTGTGTTTAGGTTGCTCAGTAGTTTTTGTAGCTAAATGTCTTATGAGACCTTTTTCTTTCTTCCTCCCCCTAGTACGGTTAGTGCTACTGCTGTGTGAGCAGCTTTTGTGGTTTTTTTGGTAGAGGAAATCACTTTGTATCAGGGAAATGCCTTCTTCCCCCCTAGAGTATTTTGAAATACCACCCCCCTAGTGTTACTGTTGAAAGCTGAAATACTGCTTACCAGAAACTGCCTTTTTTTTTCATACTGTCTTTCTTCAAGAAGAACCTTTTCATTGTGCTACTGAGATGTACAAGTGCAAAATTCTGTGAACATCAGAGGAGGACAAACACAAATGGGATCCTGCCCTTCCACTGTCCTCCCAATTCACTCTCAGCAGAGACTTTTGGCTTCCTTCTGACTGCCTGTGCTTACTGGCAAGTGCCTTGTAAGGCTTGGTTGAAAAGAGGTGGTGTGATGAGTGTGAAAGATGGTTTTGTTCTTGCTTTTGCTTGTCTGACCAAAACTTAAGTGTTTTTTTCCTTCAATTTTTTTTGTTCTGCTTGAGAGAAGCAGGTTCATTTTGTACCTAGACGAAATGCAGAGACTAATTGTTTTGGGTCTCACTGAACAAGTGGTATGAGACAACATTCAAAAAGGGCATCCTGACTTTGAGAGAGCACTTGTAATGCTTTTGCTTTTTAGGCAGTAAGGTTGCAGGTAAAACAGAATTTGTAATGACTTATTTTTCATCTTGAGATGGACTAGAAAATAGTTCTGCATCTCCAGAACAGGAGAAATCTCACATTGCAACCTAAGTGTTTATATCCTTCTTGGAAGGGGAGATCTTTGAATAAGCTGCATATTGACTTAGGTTGTCAGGGACAGTGGCACCATGTGGCACAGTAATGGGGCCAGACTCCTCTTTCTGCCTCTTGTAGCTCAGCAGCTGCCATATGATGTGCAGTCTGGGCTCAGTGAGCTCTTGCTTCCCTTCCATTCTGAGATTAGAGGTCTTTGATCCTTCTTTCCTTCAAGAGTTGAGGAGAATACTTGTTTCTTCACCTGCACTGACTGTTCACATGGCCTAATACTAGATGGTAGTGATTCACAGATCTTCTAGGATAACTTCTTTCTGAGGCTGCCATAACAGTTTTGCAGTTTAGGTGTCAGCTTGACTCTTTTTCAGCCATTCAGCATCAATCAACACTAGACTGAAGAAGTGCTGCACCACACAATGCCTTTAAGTTTCTTCTTAGTAAAAGAGCAATAGCACAGAAAGACATGTAAGTTGTTGTGAAGAATATGTGATAATATATATTCAAACTTAAGTTTACACAGTTAGAGCACTGGTTCAGTGATGCTACAGGCAGAACTTAAGGACTCCCAGTACTGTGTCAAAAGTACAGTGGTCATATGTGACATGTCAATCTCTTAAGTTATTCTGTTGTCTTTAATTAAATCAAAATCCTTACCAGGTAGCAGCGTGGCTTATTTGCATTACACATTAATTTTTTAGATCACTATGATTTTATATGAATACCAATTTGGTGTCATGTTCTGCCACACTTGATAAAATTTGAGCAGTTGCCTGAATCTCATTTGGATCAAATTTATCATGTTTGGTGATGTGATAGTGCAGAGATTTGCTGCGAATGCTTGTGAAACCAGTATTTCATCTCCTGTGACTTACTGACAACTTTATCTCTCCAAATACTGGAGAAAGTGTACTTCTCAACTTTTTTTGTAGCTAACAAATAGCTGATTTTATTCAGTGTTTGAATGGTTATAGAAGGGTTGGGCTTTGCATGCATTGTGCAACCACTGTTGTCTAAAGTTATGAATGGATGCTTTCAGACATGGTAAACTGATCTTCATTGTATTTCTCCTTTTGTTCATCATCCATTCTTCATGGTATGCCAAACCCAAAGCCTATTTCTAATTTTGTAAAGGGGAAAAAATAATTCAGTCTTAGTGAAGCAGATTCTTTTTTGAATTCTCTTTAATCTTTTTGATAGATAGGAAACCACAAATCTTTTTATCTGGAGAATTCTGAAGAAAAGAAGGGGCCATTAGAGAAAAAGATTTTAATGGGATCGTAAATGTTCTATTTGGATCTGTCTTATTAGACATTGCTTGAAAATTGAATCTCCTTGAAGACATTTACATGTTCCAAGTTCTCGCTATTTGACCTCATTCTATTACAAGCTCCTATTTATGTTTCAAGACATGAGTTGGGCTCCTTTAAAGCCTTTTGACCTTTCTTTTGCAAAAGGGAAAAACATACTCTTCTAGCTTTGTGACCAAGTGTATTTTTTAAGAACTAAAAAAAAATTCACGTACGATGTGGGGTCAGTTTTCTATGGAATAGGAGATGCTGAGGTTCGTAAGTTGTGTCATGGGTGCTACATGTGCATGTCTGAATCTATGGTGTCCAGAAGCACAGGGTGAAGAGATTCAGCTGTGATAATGTTGGAAGATTTTTGACAAAATATTGGTTAAGGGCATGGCTTAAGGGGATTTATTTTTATTTTGAACTATGGCAGATTTAAAGAAATTCTCATTATTTTAGTAGATTCAATTTAAATGCTTTTATTTTTCAATTTTTTTCCCTCCAATAGTGGTGTTTATCAACAATGTTTAGAAAGAGCAAGGCATATTTCTATTTCTTTCAGTGTTTCATGTACCATAAAACAGAAGTGTCTTCTGTTTACACATCCTGCAATGGAGGAATCTTTCCTTGCCCTGATTATTGCCCTGATTATTGAATTTTGGTAACTTACAGTAGGTGCTATGTCTAGAGGCATCAAACAAGACATGTAAAATACTGTGCAAGTATAGCTCAGATTGTGGAGATGAGTGTTTCTGTAGAGACCCTCCTG
>VZTN01007973.1:0-39368 GCA_013400515.1 Erpornis zantholeuca
GGTGTGGGTGTGGGTGTGGGTGGATAGGGCGTTTGGGTGTTGCACACATCCTTTAATTAAGAGAGCTAATTAACTATTTTACGAGCTCCCTCATTTGATGGATAAATCTCCAAAAAATGAGGCAGAGACACTGCAGAGGTGGTTAACCAGCAGGGAGGTGTTCCATGTGATCCCGGTCTGAATGGAAGGCTCTAGAGGGAGAGCTCGTTTTCCAGGAGCTATTCCCAGAACTCTTTCTGAATACAGCCTCTTTCCTCAGCTCCAGATGAAGCCTCATGCCCAACCTTCTCAGCGCTTTTCTTGTACCTGTCACCTGTACAAATACTGTGCATCCAACCACTCAATGATCCTTGTGGCTTCCTAACAACTTGGGGTATTCTGTGATGCTCACAGCTATGGCACGTGTGCAGCAGTTCCATAGCCACAAATGCTTGGCTGGAATGGAATCCTTTGAGAGAGTCTTATAAGGACCAAGTAATTTCCCTTTCAGCATGAGAGAAGAAAGTATTTTAACCCCAATTTTATTTGACAGAGACCTGAAAAGAGAAGGAAAGAGGAGAAAATGGAAATCGTCGCACAGGCAAGTCCCCTTTTTGGGATCTTGCTATTCTGTATCCATTCAGGCTCAACTCTACAGTTCCTGTGGAGCAGGTTTCCTGCAGCATGGACTCACAAGGATTTTTTTGCTTCTTTTTCAAAAAGCACAGACAAGCAGTCTCCAGGCAAATCCTCTTTAGCAGACAGCTGCACAGAAGAGGTAACTCATGCCTAGAACTATAATAGAACTAATATGAGAAAAAGAGCTTTCCCACCTCAGCTCCCACCTTACACTCAGTGGATGCTGACCAAAACCCATGAGGGACTTGTTTCCAGCCAGCTGAGAACCCTCAAAAGGCAACACTTACCTGGATGTTGGTTTTGAACAGTAGATTCCCCCTTCTCCTGTGTTACAGTGTGAGCTCCCTGTCCCGCTTCAGGCTGTTTGCTCTCTGGGGCCTGAGACCACATTATGAATCTTGAAGCACTGCTTGGGCAGTACTTTAACATGTAACTTCTAATCCCCTTGACATGTAGTAGAAAAAAAATGGGTAGGCCACACTGTGTGGGTTCCTGTGTAGATGTTTGCATGGAAGAGTGTGATACCAGTGTGTGAAAGAAAATACCAGGAGAATGTGAGGATAGAGAGGTCATGACTGGATCAGCCTGACCGGGGAAATGCCAGTGGAAGAGAGGAGCTGGAATACACAGATGACTTTTCTTGGTCTGTCTGTGCAAGCTCTAACTGGGGTACGTGCTCTGCTGTGCCAGTGCCCCCACTCAAAGAGGACTCAGCTGCCTCCTCCCCTCCGGCTGGGGATAAGAAGGGTGAGGGCTCTTGGGGCTTGGCTTGAAAGCCTGAGTTGTTTTGAGTGGTCTTTGACTCCCAGGAGAATGAAAAGTCTCTTCAATAGAAGAAAAAGAGATAGAGAGGAAAAGCTGCCGTAGGATGGGATTGAAGGGAAGAGAGGGGTCATGCTGTGGGACAGAGTGACCCAGGCTGGCAGGGCTCCTGAGTGGAAGAATCATTATTATCACCCTCAGGAATATAAAGGTGCTGCTGATGGTGGACAACTGGGAGACCAGGACCTCACCCAGGATGGCCTGGGGCTTAGTGACCATCCTTAATTCTCTCTCCTCTCCCACAGACCCCAACCCTCACAGCCTCTGCTTGCTCTGCCCTCCACTTGCCCCCTGCTAGCCTTCCTTTCACACCCCTTTGCCAGGGCTGCTCTGCAGCTGCACTGGTGTCATCCCCATCCTCTCCCTCTAAAAGTGCAGACCCCCATGTCTGTAGCAGCTGTCCTGGCTTTTCCAGAGGGTGCTCTGCCCTGCAGGACAAGGGCCAGCACCCACCATCTCTGGGCACTTCTTGCCATGAAGGGGGGGAATCACAGGCCTGCACCCAGCCTGGGCTTCCAGCATCTCCTCTGTGCTTTGCCATGTGCCCTGGGATGCTGGTGGTGCAGAAGGCCTGGGGACAGCATTTCCATCCTCCCCAGGAGCCTGTGTCCCTATAGTGGAGGGGGGGAAGCCCAGCCAGCTGTGAGTGCTCCCTGGCAGCCTGAGGGTGGCACATTGTGTACACAAGAGTGTGTGAACTCAGTCAAACTTCACAAACAAGGATAAGAACCGAGCTAGGACGTAATCAGTGCTCAAATATAGCAACTCAAGGTTTCCTGAGAGTGAGACAAGCGAAACAGAGAGGCAGAACAGGTGTCACAGTCCCTGTGGCTTTCGCTTCCCCTTACCTTGGCTTCTCAGCAGTGAAGCTGGTGCTGGCCACAGGGCCAAATTTAGACTTCAGACAGCAAAACAGCCTGTCACAGGCAGCCTTGTTGCTATGCAGGACAGGAGCCTTACTGTGCCCTGCATGGTGGCATGTCCAGTGCCAAGCAAGTCCCTTGGCTCTGGGAGAACCCCCACCTCCTCTCCATCTCCATTGCTGCCACTGCTTCTGCTACAAAAACAGCTAAGCACGATCCCAGCTGGCTCAAGAACCAATAATTGAGGGGCTGTGCCTCTCTTCTTGGCCTCTCTGACAGGTCTTGCCACAGCTTTCACATGGTGGAAAGATTGGCTTGGTGAGGCATGACATGGGCCAGGGTGGCTCCAGTCTCTCTCAGTCCCTGGAAGATGTTATGGGGAAGGTTGCCACTGGCCAGCAGTGCGTGTTTCTTCACCTCTCCCTGGGGAGAAGACCTACACTATGGCAAAGTGAAGCAGAGAAATACATCCCCTCCCTGGTGGGGTTTGGCTTTCTGAGCTAACATGAGGCTAACAGGGGGTTATGCTTGTGTTCTCTACTGACTAATTGATGCTTCTCTGAGCCCCAGGGAGCTGCTGCAAGAGATGGGCTCCTGCTTCTGGGCTGTCCCAGACATGGCTCTGCATGAGGAGGGCCACCTGTAGCTGTCTGTAGGCTTGGGATGAGCTACTTCTGTGTTAGACATGGCCTGAGAAAATGCAAAGGTAAAACTCTGAACCCAGGGCCAGGCTTAGAGGTCTCCTAGGGCTGGATCTAGGCAAAGTATGGCTTGTGTTCAAGTAGGTACCACCAGAACATCATCTCCCAGGAGAAGATCCTTTATGTTGAAGGCATTGCACATGGTTATCTTCCCCACTGTCACAACAGCAGTGTGGGTGACAGGTTCCGTGGCCATTGTGGCCACCCTGTTGGCCTGGAAGAGAGGTCAAGTTTGCTGGGGAGTTAGAGCCACATGGGAAAATGTTCAGAAACAGGAGCCTCCTGGTTACAGCAAAGCCAGGACCCGTGGGGGCTGTCAGCATCCTGTGAAGTACCTCCCTCTCCTGACCTGCTCCATCATCTGGGCTGGCTGCTTTTGACCCCAGGTGGAGGGCTTGTGGCTGGAAACAGCTGCTCTCTCGATACCCTTTTCTGACTCAAAACAGCAGCTTTGTGTGAGGACATGGCAGCTAAAATGGGATGAGGTTGGAGGGCCAGCTGCAGCCTGCCTGAAAGCTTCCACAGTGTCCCAGGTGCTGACAATGTACTCACCAGGGGCAGGAGGGAAGGAGAGAGAAATGGGCTGCATCCTCCTGCCCATGCACTTGGACTTCCAGCCAAGCACCTAAAGCAGGTTTTTCCTGGGGTGTGTGAGGGAGTGGGCCCTGTGGATACACCACCCATGCAAGATGCTTTGGTCCCCATTTTCCTCCTCCTCTCCCTTCATACCAGTAGACAGAATGGAAAGTGGAGCTGCCTCTCTGCACCTGAGAAAAGGAATTTGTCCCACTGCTTTCCCGCACTCCTACACCCCACAGAACCACTCCTACCCCTGTTTGTGTGCTCTGACCTGAGCACCAGCAGGTAGATGGGGGCCATGGGCAGCCCATAGCAGCAGACTCTGCTCCATCTCCATCCATCCCTGTAAGTGTGGTGACCTGCAGGGTTTGACACAGGCAAATTGATCCACACCCAGGTGGCCTGGCTGAGCTGGGTGAGGGTCTCTAAGCAGAGGTGTTGTATGATGCCTTCAAACCTCCCAGCTCTTGCGAGCAAAATGCCACATACCAGCAAAATCCCACATGTGCTGCTGTTTCCCTGGCCCAGCCTGGTGATGGACCAGGATTCCAGCACCAGCTGGGCCCCTGTTGCCGGAGTGGTCTCCTGCAATGAGGTCTGTGGCTCATGCAGCACCTGCTCCATGCACTTTAGTTCTATTTCCCAGACCTGAGTCCAGACCTCTGTGTGCCAAGTGCCACCCACAACCTGAGCTGCTTGTGCTCATCCCCATCCCATCCTAGGGAGCCTGGGGCTGCTGGGTGTCTGTTCCCATCCACCCTGGAGGAGCAATGTGTGGGTGAACCTGGTTACCAGCCTAGGACTGTTCTGGGCTGGTCCATCTCAGTAATTGATCTGAAATATCAGCGTGTAGTCCCCAGAGGTGCTTTCTCCTTTGGGAGTGCGGAACAGCCCAATGTGTGATCCTACCAAAAGGTCCCTGTGATGCCAGGAGGGTTTGTGATCCATGTCTGAGTGACAGAGCACAGGAGATGAGGTGGGTGACTTGTTCCTTGGCCAATGCCTTTGTTTTGCAACAGGAAAGGACTGTTGAAGGGAAGTCAGAGCTTTTCATGGTGTTTGGCAGCTGTGGATGGCAGACATGGTGCAATCTGATGGAGTTTATGGTGCTGGCTGACCCTCTTCACTGCTTTGTCCCCTGTTGGGTGCCAGTACTCCGGTGTTCCTGGTTGGACCAGCACACAGGACCCCAGGAGCTGCCTCTCACATTTGCAGGGGAGCCAGCACTTGTGCTGAGTTCCTCTCCGAGAGCTCTGCAGTGCAAAATGCCTGAGAGGCAGCGATCCCTGCGAGGCAGCAGCACGCTGGAGACATGGCAGTGAGGTCAGACTAAACATCAGCTCTGCGCCAGGTTGTTGACATTTTGTCCTGGAGGAAAAGATCCTGAAAAGCCCTTGAGAAAGCAGTGAGGTGAGGCTCCATGCCAGGATGGGACTCCTTCTGGAGAGGCCCTGGGTGGGAAATTCCAGCTGCTTGCAGTGCTCGCTGCCCCGGTGTGCATTCCCAGGCTTGCGTGACTTGGGCATTTATCTCAGAAAGGAGAAAAAAGTCCCTAACATGGTGCTGCAGCTCCACAGTCACCTCATGTTTCAGGATGCTGCAGAGGCTGTGTCCCAAAGAGGGAGTGCTGGCATCCCAGGCTATTCCTGCACTGCTCAGGATGGGCACCTGGCTCTGCTGGGATCCCCTGGCATCACTCTTGTGGCACAGCCTGCTGGGGAGGTTGCTGGGCCAGGTGATGCTGGTCTGGACAACTAGGACTATCAGTTCAAGTGGGCCAAAAATAACAAAGAATGGGGCTTAGTGAGCTGCTGTTTGTTGTTCCCAGGCAGGAAGGGGTTAGTCCAGCTGTGAAAGCACGGGAGACACAGGGGTGTCGAACAGAAACTGTGCCTGGTGCTTTCACAAAAGCATCCCTCCAGCCATGCTCATTACCAGCCTCAACCCAAATCAACCTCTTCTTTAGGCTCACTAATCTCAGTCACTGCCCTGGAAGCCTGATCAAATATTCCTGTCCATTTCTACCCCTTTGCCTGGTTTCCATGGCAGAACTTTTCCCCTTTTACCACAGCAGACAGGACTCTCCAGGTTTTGCTCCTTCTTAAACATACAGCACAGGAACCAACAAGTAAAGTCCATATGGCCTGGCACTAGCAAGGCAGCTTCTAGTATCTATTTTAGTAATCTTTAGGCTAAATACCTCAAGGCAGACTGGATAGAAAGAAAAAAAATACCTACAAGCCTACATCCAGGCACTGTGTCTGCAGATAACCTTAGAAAAGACCTTATTAAAAACCTCCAAAAGTCCAAATCAGGTTTGGGTTTTGGGTTTTTTTTTGTCACTTTTTGGCTGACTCAGCTGAGCACTCTGTTGGGTTTGTGAGATGCTGACATTTGCTTTGCAGCAGGCGTTCCAGGCTGCAGTCAGTGGGTTTATGAATTTTCTAAATGCATCTTTGCTTATCCTTTACTTTTTGCCTTCAGAGATTTGCTAGGGGGGTTCAAGCCCTTTGGTTCTACAGTTCTGTAGGTTGGTGGGCAAGCTTTTGGAACCTTTAGCACAAATTTCTGGCACAAATTAGCCCATTTCATTCTGTCTCCAACTTGAAAACTTATTTTTTCTTGGAAAAGCAGCATTTAACCAAAAAGGAGAGTTGACTTTCCAGCCCATCATGCAAGAGGAAGGAGGGAGGACAGTTGCTTTCTTTGAGGGATGATTTTGGCTGTTTGTTTCTCTAGGGGCAGATACAAATACCTGCAACTTTGGAAGACTTGGGGTTCTTTTTTTTATTTATTTTTTTAAAATTTATTTATTTTTTAAAATTTTTATTGTATTTAGGAAATTAGACCATGGTTGCTCTCTTTTTCCTGAAAGACTTTCGACACAATTCAAGCAAGGGGGAAAAACAAGAACAACCAAGAGGCTCAAAAATATTTAAGTCAAACAAACAATTCAAAACGTCCACGTTTTATGTTGGTTCCTTTCAGCAGCTGTTTGTCTCCAGATGTCTGGCAAGACAAGAAGCACTTTATGTGAAAATTCAAAGAGTGGTCACTGCTTCAGCTAGCAATGGACAAGGTTTCCATCTCTGTTAATCTTTACCTGACCATCTTCCTGCAGGAAACAGGAGTGAGATGGGAGATCTTACTCCTGGAGCAGAATATGCAAGGAGAACTCAATTCAGGGTTTAACAACAAATATATATTTTAAAACCTATATTTAAAAAAACCCAAACCCAAGCCCCTTCTTGTCTACCACGGTGGTTTTATATACCAGAAAGCAAAAGCCCTACAACATCTCAAACACGCTAGAGCCAAAAATTGCCCTTCTGGAAATGACAAGAGACTGTCACCTCTTGACTTAGTCTGTGGTAGTAATGTTGCAAAGGGCTGACTCCACAGGAAGAGCTGTTTTTCTACCTGGGGAGGGCACTTCAGCTTAGCTGACATGGCTTGTCCCTTGGGAAAAATTGAAATTTGCTTTGGAAAACCTTGTGCCTGTTGGATCATTGGCTTTGCCCAGCTGAGGAGCTTTTGCAAAATATGAATGGAGCTTTAGATGTTAAAACTTTGGGGGGAAAAGGTAGACAGCTGCATTGCTGCTCTTGGTCTTGGAAAAAAAGAGGCAATTCAATTACATGTAGTTGCATTTGTGTGCAGCTGCGCTCAGGGCCACCCCTATAATTTTATTTATTAATATATTCTCCAGAATAAAAAGCTGAATATTCCTTATGTGGCTTGGAAAGTAGTAAGAATAGGATGGATGGAAGTTAACTGGATGTGACCTTTCAAAAAATGTCTGCCATCAGGAAACAAATGCTAAAGGAAAAATAATAAGGTTTAAAAAAGCAAAATATTTAAAATTAAAGGTAAAAAAAAAAGGAAATCCCCATAAGTAACACAGTTTGGGCCATCAAATAATATCCTCAAAGTTTATTTTTTGGTTGAAGACAACCCTGTTCTTTCTGGCTCTTTTTCTGGGTGGTCATGAGAAGATGCCCAGGACCTGGGATGTGCATGGCCATGCTGCATATCTGTCCTGGAACAATTGGCCTACATGAACCAGAACTGAGCCCAGGTTAAAAAAACAACAGCTTTTTTGGCCTTGAGGAACAGAGCACCTCATTCCCCTGACCCCCTCCTGCATCTTCCCAAAGGGACTGAGAGACTTCTGTGGGCTGTGCAGGCTCCCTGTTGCATTGCCTGATCCTTGGGAGAGCAGCTCCAACATCGCCCCCATTCTCCCTGTCAGTTCTCCCCATGCGAGGTTACTCGACTGTGCATATGAAAATAACTTGTGTGTCCCAGTTTATTATTTCTCCTGAGCAGATGAGAGGGTTGGATGCTGATCAGAGCAGAGGAGTCTCCTGGTGAGTTCATTCTTCAAAAGCTAGTGAAGGCTGCTTCTCATTAGGGCTTGCTATAGTGCCAGGAGAAAAGAATAATTCTCTCTGGATTCATGTGCACGTCCCTTTACTGCTGTCCTGGAGTGGCTGCAGCTGCTCTGCTCTCGGGATTTTTCAGACACAGCAAACTCTGTGCTGTTTAGACTGCACGGGATGCTGGCAGCTGGAGATGGAGGGCTCGGAGCAGTGCGAGCTCCCAGCTGTGCAGAGCAGCCATGGGCATGGCACTGACCTCCCCAGCACTGCCTAGGTGCAGGATGCCGTGATGCATCAAACAATTGGAGCATCCAGAGGCCTCCTAAACAGCTTTGTTCTTCCTCACCCCAAAAACCCCAGCTGAAAGCCCCTCAAATAGTGTCTGGAGTCAGCATGTTTGATTCAATGTTGATGCTTTAAAACTGCAACGAGCCATGCTGTGGGATGGGGGACACGGGAACTGCTCGCTGCCCCTGCTGTCCTTGCTGATTGCTCCAGGTTTGTGATGAATTCCCTCAGGCTGGCTGATGAGCATTCCAACGCCAGCCTAGCGAAGCAGCCCTGCATCAGAAAATGCTCACTGCAGTGCATTTTCCACAGCTGTAAGGACTATTTCTAATCATACTACTTGCTGCCACTCTAAGCCAATAAAATAACTTGCATCCACCAGCAAACACTGACAGGCCTTTCCAAACCAGGTGCTGAAAAGGTGTTGTACTTTGAGCCCCTTGGAAACAGCCCACTGGAAGATGGGGCAGGAGGGAGCAATGGGTTTTGCAGGGGGACAGCCCCAACATCTATTTTTAGTAACTCACTTTGAAAGTTCATTGCTGATTGTGAATTATTTCTGTGCTGTGGCTTCTGCAATGACTGTGTAACTAGTTTTGCTGGCTAATGGTAGCAGTGATGATCACAATGCATAGAGTGAGACATTTAAATGTGATGCAGCAGAAGAAAATTTGCCTAACTGCACCAGTGACTCTGAAAATGTCTAAAAGAGCATCTTTATTCATGGTCAATACATCTGCAAAACCTCCACCTGCTCCCCTGTCTTCTTTGTCTCATTGTGTTCTGATGGGCAAAGCACCTATGCCACGCCCTTGGGCTCTGCTGTCCCGAGCTGGCACATCAGCAGGTCTCACTGATGGCTGCTACTGCACCAGCCAGGCTGCAGAACATTTCTGCACTTTCTGCTCCATGGTTGCCAGTTCTTGGGGTTTAAGATGTTATTATTATTATTTTCTAAATTCTTGGATCAGCCCCTCAAAAATGTTTTGGTGTATGGCTGTAAGAGTCCAGTTCAAAGAGATGCTCAAGTGCAAACAAAGGCACCACAACAGGACATGGAGCATTTCCCTTCAATGTTAACTACTTCACTGGGATCTGCCAAAAGAAGTTATCCCACCATTACCATAAAATATGTTTGCATTTTTCAGATGTTCTTGTCTAGTCTCATAAAAGAGCAGCTCTTCTGCTTAGTGCTCTCTCTTTTATGGCTCTGGCCTTAGAAAAATTCTTGTTCAATGTTATCATTCAGACCATGATGTTGACCATTAGCTCAGTACCTCTTACCAAGTTCATATTTCCTACTGACAGTGTGTACAAGCTCCTGGATGTGTTTTCATAACAAATCAGAGAGGCTCATGTTCCTAAAATGTACTGTCTAGCACCTTTGGAAGAACCTTCTGAAGTCCACTGGGACCAGAAGAGGGGGATTGCTCCTTGCCTGCAATGCAGAGCACTGTCAGGGGGACTTGCAGCTATGCCCAGCAGGTTTCTCTCAGTTTTCCCCTTGCTGGCAGACTCCAAGGGTTGGATGGGCTGGACTAATGAGGCTTTACCTACCAGTGGCAGATTCAAGTGACCTGAGGGTCTGTGGTTTCTTTCTCCACTCTTCTGTGCTCAGATGAGCACTTGCCAGGCTGGGTCATCAACTCTCTTTTGGGACCTTCCATTACTAGTTCATCTCTGGGACCTTGCAGCTTACTAAGGAGGTGGCCCAAAAACTTTTAGGAACTCCTAAATCCACACAGGATGCATACTCCTCTGAGGGCTTTTGCATTATGCTTTGCTCGTTATTGCTGCTGGCTGCTACTGAGGCGAACAAGTTCCAAGTGCTGTGGATTCACCTGCCCCAAACTGCACACTGCATCCAGTGAAGAGGATGCCAATTGATCAGTGAGCCAGGGAACCAACAGAGATCATGGATCCCAGCCAGGCCTTTCCCTTACTACCACTATTAATTCAGTCAAGGGGCCACACTGCACCTTCCCTGTTCTTGTGGAGATGTTCATCAGTGTTATTCTTCAATATGCAAAGCCACCTTTGAAATGTCCTTTCTGGGCAGACAGGGTAACATCTTACTTGCAAACAAGCAAACCTGTTCAGATGATGTAAAAAATGGCTTTTCCAGCCAAACCATTAGCAATGCTTCAGTGTGTCCAAGTTGTGACAGCAGCCAGATGCTGCTATTAACCTTTAAACCACATGAGTTATGAGCTCCTTGCTGCACAAACATTCTGGTGAGAATGAGAATCAGGGTTTGCAAACATCTCTTTCACTCAAACAAGCATGATAAACTGATGTATGGCACAGGGCCTGTTCTGTGGGACAAGCACCTACTCCCAGGGCAGGAAACTCACATACCAATATTTCTGTCTGCTCCTGGGCAGTGTTGCTTTATGGTAGGGGTCAGTTTGTCAGAGCGTCATGCCCGAAACCAAACCTACAAACAAGACTCAATTGTGAATCCTCCTGTTGACAAAGTAGCTCAACAGCCACATTTGAAACTTGACCTCCAGCCCTTTCTTCAAGCAGAAGGCCAGATTACGACCCAGTTGCACTGACCACACAGTATCCACGTTCCAGGCCAGGACTGCAGCTTGGGCAGCAGCTCAGGTTTATGACAACTGTGAAGACTCTCTCACCCAAAGCATTCCTCAGTCATACCCAGAATCCCCTTAGCCTGAAGGTAGCAGGCACACTGGAGATTTTTTGGGAAAAGTTGGACAACACAGGACCCCTATTGCCCTGTGAAAGACCACACAGTTGGTCTCAACAGAGGTGTTGAGTACATTATCTCAGGGCTTCATTAAAAGGTTAGCAATTAAATAATTGTTCTTATCAACTACTTAAAAATTGCTTTTGCTTTCTGAAAAATAGCAATGCAACAAGAGCAAATGATCATGCTGAGCCTTTCCTCTGTTTGCCATTCATGTCAGTTCTCAGTGGGTTACAGGACCTTCCCAATGGACAGAGATTAAGCTCATCACATTTGCCCACAGCTTCCTTAGTGGATGGATCTGAAAATCACATATGCAGGCAGCAAATAAGCTGCAGGTACCAGGCAGAGATGTGTCAGGACCAGACTGACTGACACAGTGCAGAGCTGGTTCTAGTCCAGGAACAGTCTAGGAAGACCATTTCCACAGGGCCTGGCTCAGGGTACTCCTGCCATTACTGACTACCCAGATACAAAGCCAGATCCTGCTCCCAAAACCAGTTCCACTCAGAAGCATCATTATTAGAGGACGCCAAACTGTTTTTGACACCTTCCACAGCACAAGGTTGGGAATTTAACAACCTTCCTTGCGATCCCCCGAAAAAAAGGAGAGGGATAAACTACAGTAGATGGGAGGAATGAAGGGCAAGAGGCTCTGGTACCTACATCTTTGCTGGAGCAAGGACTTCTCGTAACATCTTGGTGAAAGTGTTGAGCATGCAGTAACATTTTGAGTTTTGCTGCTCTTGTGCTAACCACATTGTAATGGCAAGCACTCCTTCCACATCTGGATGAGGAATCTGGTTTTCAAGGGAAGCACAGCTGAGAAAGGCTTCAAACAGGATCTGATTGACCGATTAAAAACAGATGCTGTGCTGGCAGACAGGCTGCTGTGGATCATCTGATACAATCCCCTTCCCCTCGTTTCTGTACACAATGTCCTTCCAAGCAAAGCCACCTCCTCCATAGCTATGTCTAAATTGCATTAGGAATCTTGGCATTTTTTCAGTTATACATATTGAGAATGGTTTTGCCATTTAAAATATTTCAGGGGGACTGTAGAATCAAGTAGTAGACTGCTTATCAGAAGTCCACCTGGTACTCAAAGAGGCAGAGGCCATGCTGCAGAGAGCCCAGGGCTGCAGCATTTTAATCCCTGCAGTCCTTAACCTTTACACAGCACCTTCCCCCCTTCTCCAGGAGGAGAGAGCTGTATCAGCTCTGGGACCAGAGAGGAACACCCTCCCCACCACCTCACACACTGCTTTAATTTTAAGCATATGAGCAAAGAAGGCTCTGTATCCCAACACTGAGCTATGAAACATCTTTCTCTCATTTCACTTTGGAAGGAAACAGCACCTTGCAGCAGGTTTGCTTGCCTCTACCTGCTCCAGTATGTCCAGAATGGCTCAGGGCTGCTTTAGCTCACCCACATCCTCACCCTAGCCTAGAACAGAGACTGGACACAGCACACTGCTAGTCTTTGTACTCAGTTGTTCATCCCTGTAACTTGGAGATTATTACTTTCCCATGGGTGACTGAAGATAATCCAGTGGCCAGTTGCCTTAGCAGTACTGGCTGTATACTGGTGTTAGTCCTACCTGGCACTGCAGGATCACAAATTGATATACTCCAGGTAGTTTTCTTCTTACTCTCTTTCCCAAATACAGCTGAAACAATTCCCTTAATCTCCCAAGACTGCACTTGCAAACAGAAGTCACTGGGATCAGTTCCTATTTAGCCAGAATCAACATAGTCAGGAATTTCTGTATTACACTTAGAGGTGCAAACAAGTTTCAGATCGGGACTAGCTGGTTGCTTGGTCACAAATGTAACAGGAGATTATCCCAGAGAGGCCAAGGAAAGGGGATAACTCCTTTTGCTCTTGTTTTTCAGTTTGACAGGGGAGAAGGGCTGGTATCAGCTTGCTGAACAGCAGAACCATCTAAATTAATTTCACATGGAGTGTCTGGTCTCAGCAGCAGGACGCTAATCCTGTGCAGCACTGCAGCCACGGGAATGCTCGGGGACAGACTGGGGAGAAGGCCTTGTTCACTGCAAAAGCTGAGGCAACAGAGGCAGCTGCAGTAGGAAAAACAGGGGTTCAGGCAACCACTGGGGAAGAGATGTCTAAGAAGCTCAGCAGCTCTGTTTTCATCCTCAGATTTTATAAGCAGGAGAGCACAGGAAAAAAAAAAAAGAACAGTTCAGGTCCAAGTGTATGTGGCAAACAAGTCACTGGAACAGGTTGCCCAGAGAATTTGTGGCTGCCCCATCCCTGGAAATGTTCAAGGCCAGGTTGGATGGGGCTTTGAGCAACATTGTCTGGTTGAGGATGTCCCTGCCCATGGCAGGGGAGATGGAATTAGATGATCTTTAAGGTCCCTTCCAACCCAAACCATCCTGTGATTCTATAAATTCACTCTGGCTCAAAGGGCTGTAGACATCCTGACTTTGCCCACAACTTCTTGCCCCTTCCCAACAGCATCCAGTTGAGAAATCAGCACAACACACAAGAGGAGCAGCAGCCACAGGTAATTTATCTGTCACTGCCTTGGCAATTGCTACAAACTCAGCCTGGGCAAATAAGCACAGGTGAGCCCAGACACCGTGAGTCACCTGTCCATGGTCAGACCTAAGACATCTAATGGCAGTGTCAGCGAGAGAACACAGGATCTGTCAGAAGAGGTGTGGCCAAGGAGTGCCGGAGCACCAGAGCTCAGTTTTACTGACAACAATCCTGCCACTCTACCACTGTAACACCCTGGGCCATGCTAAGGTGAATAATGACCCTCATAATTACCCTAAGACACTTCTCGAAGGAGACTCCCCTTTTTGAGCCTGCAGATGGTGTAAGATGGCTTTAAGCGAGGCAATAAACCCTTCATCAGAACTTTTAATTCTGCAGTGGCCACGCTGGGTAGGGATGATAAAATGCAGAGTTATGACATGCACAGACTGCCTCCCTGGCCGCCTTCCAGGGGAAAGCATTGTGTCCACCCTTAACTAGGGCAGGCCAGTGTTTATCACTGCCTAAAACAAATGCAGCTCAGCTGGTCTAATGCAGTTTTTTGCATATTAGAATTAAGCAATGAGACATTTTAATAGCAGTGAGGATCCTGAGCATTTGGGTTTTTTCACTGTCGCATTACATTTTCAAATGTCTATTAAAAACATAGAAGTGGCAAATTGTCACAACTCCAGACTCACTGGAAAATGCAGGATCTTTGCAGCACAATGCAGGTCTGTCTTGCCACTGAGATTTGCAAGACTTGGGTAAAAAATAAGATTTAAAGCAAAGTCCTTCAAGGGAAAAATATACACAATAAGATACACAGTGCCAAAATCTCCTTTCTGCTTTGCAAGTGCTCTGGAGGCACATTCACACTTCACTGAGCCAAATAATTTCTGAAAATGACTGCACGTTTGGAAAACGTGCAGACTGAGTTCTAACAAGAACTGTTTAGGTTTTATGACTCTGAGCCATCTGTGAGCTGAAGGGACAGAAACCATCTAAAAACTGTCAAGCTGAGAGTTTGGTTTCCACAATAAGCTCTGAATCACCTTTAATCTGCCCATTAAGTGCACGCTGGCAATTCTGCAACAGCCCCACTGGAAATGCCACGGGTGTGAAAAACAGCAGATGGTTAACGGGGGTGGAAAGCTGTACAAATCGTCAGAGAAGCATGGAAAATTCAGTGCTGGCTATAAAAGTCACTAGACAAGGGCAGCTGTAAGCAGCCAGGTGAAAAGAGGCGGGAGGGACACGTGGTAGCTGCTCTGTACAAACTGCTGCTGTTTCCTTCTCAAAACGCACCAGAGAAGTGCTGAATCAGTTGCATGTGAACAGACCAGAAGGTGCAACACTCCCACCTATTAAGACTAAGGGAGTTTTCCATTGTGCTGGAGTTTCCAGGTTTTAGCAGCACCTTGGATGTGACTATGGAAGACCCCGAGGGACACTTAGAAAGCAAAGCCACTTGCTTTTTATATGTTGTATCCACACGACTGTTACAGCCCAGGCAAGTGATTACCGTAACCTGTGACTGACATAGCAGGAGATATCCCAGTGGGCTGAGGATACCTGCAGGATAAACACAACACTAAGCCAGGAGGCAAAGGTAGGAAAGAAAGGGAACTCAATATGGCCTGTCTTACACTGCACTCCTAACTCACAAAAGCCCAAATTCTCTGAATGCAAAGAGAAATCATGACATGCAATTAGATGACCAAGAGAGGATTTCTCCCCTGATTATCCCACCAGTTTAAAGTACCTTTAAACGGGAGAGGGTATAATTTCCAATCAGCTCAACAGGCATGAATAGCCATTTTCTAGGATATCTCACAATGACTTATGCTTATGCTTAAATAAGGTAGTTATTGCAGAAGTGGAAAACAAGGAAAACTGAATTTTGGTAAAGAGAGAGTAGCAGATAGAAGCTGAGGCAGGAGAGCAGCTAGAATCATATAATGAAAATCATATAATCATTTTCATATTCAATAGTGTTGTGACATTCTTCCTACCTAGGATTTAATCCTTCTGTAGTTGACATGCCTGATTATGTTTTACAAGAGAGCCTTCCCCTCCTCTTTTAGCTTTCCTTGGGCAGCCCTGAAACACTTTTCACCTCCAGTTCCTCAAGTAACCTGTGGCTAAGCTCTCCTGGCTGTATCATGTCTGTCAAAAATCAATGAGTGTCAGTGTAACAGGAAATCAGAGGGACACTGATATCTCCAAGAAACAATCCCTGCCACCAGAGGCTGGGGTTGGAGCCACCATTCCCCCCTCCCCTCCAGGCACAGTTTAGGCAGATGGCATCCACTTATCATACAAACATACCTGGCTATAGCAAAGGAGAATATAAATAAGTATAGTTAGAGAAAAGAAACCACAAATGCTTTTCAGTTTTATTCTTACTGGGAGGGTAGTGGCATCCTGACATGGTCCTTCACATCATCCAATGAAAACTGACAGGGACGTTTTCAAGGCTCCTAGCTCACCTAGCAGTTTAAGTTTAGACTTATGGGACTAAGTCTTGGAGTAATCTTGGATTGGCTGTCGTGGTTTGTCAGCCTGCAGACATGGCATTCCCAATTCCAGATAGTTTTGCTGGGTCAAGACTAAAGTAATCAGTACTAACAGAAAGGGAAAGTAATCAGATGTGAAACACAGACCATATGATGAGTGATGTGTCAGGCTGGTACTACACAATATTTGTACAGACCAGTCAGAAATGGGTATTACAAACGGAGCTGGAAAATAGTAGTAGTTAACAACAACATGATGAAGTGCTTTTGGTGGATTTCCCAAAGAAGAGAAAGTCTCTTCAGAAAAATAATGTAACAGCTTCAAAAAACAACAACAGCAGCAACAACAACAAAACAAACAAACAAAAATGCCTCTAGTGATCTTTAAATTGGCTTTTCCATTGGATAAATATATTTGAAATAGTTGTACAGTTCACAGTGGCATAAAGTTCTCTGATTGCTTGAGTGCTTGAAAATATCTCATCAGTAAAAAAATACCAGAGCTGGGGGAGGAAAACCCTCTCTCTGAATTCTGTACATGGGTAAATGCACAGGTTTTGGCAGGCATCAGGTCATTGGATCCATGGGAAACTGGCAGCATCACAGGACTGCAGATCACAAGTCAGGGGATGGAGGATAAGAAGAATAGTAAGGCCCATTTTCCTACAATGAAAAGAGAATAAGTAGTTGAACAGAAGCCTTCTCCAATACACCTTGGTGCAATTATAGTGCCACAGAGGGAGAAATAATTAGGTATTCTGGCTTTGTCTTCCATGAGTACAATGACTGCCACAACTCACCCAGGAGAGGACTGTGCTGGTAAACAGGCAAACACAGGCCTTGTTTTTGCCTGTGTTTTAAGCAAAAAGTGCAAGTTAAACTTCTGCCATTAAGCAACAGCTGTGATGCCAAAAAGCCACAAATGCATAGCCAGGCACTCAGACAAAGCTGCTAATGCAGACACACTGCTCTGGCTATTCCTTTGTAGTGAAATCACACACACTTTGGAATGATTTTGCCAATGCAAGCCATATTCATTCCACCATTTGGTTAGAGACCTGAGGTGCAGAAGGGAAGAGGAAGAGGGTCCTATACAAAGGCAGGGCACCTTTCTACTGTTCCACTTCTCCTTGCTGTTTTGTTTTTTTATTTTCCTTTTCCTGCATGCTTGTTAGTATGTGGGGCAGGGAAGATGAAATACAGCTACTATTTCTTTTTTTCCAGTCAGTATAAGGTGTATAGCAGCTAACACAAATTTTATCTTGTCCACAGGCTGATAGTGTGTTGTGTTACACTTCTTGGCTGAAGAAGGGTAGGCTGCCTTTTATGCACACAGGAGACTGCTCTAATGGGAAAGCACCCTCCCTCTTAGCCAAGCCCTCTGCTTGGGCTGATGTAGACAAAAAATTCAGAGGACCATTACAAAGAGCAACACAGACTCTCCAGGAATCTTTCCTTTTTCTTCTCCCCATTCTCAAGATGGAGAAGTCAGTCCCTTTAAAGCTCTTGCAGAGCACATGAACTGCTCTTAGGGCAGAGACTCATGGTGGCCACAGGCAGACACTTACCCTGGCATCATACTCGAGGACAAAAGGGGGAAGATCAATCTGTTCCGGGGGTATGGCTGTGAACAACTGCTGAAGGCTTTCCACATAGTGGATTTTGTCCTTTAGCCCTGAGACTGTGAAGGTTGTGAAAAACCATGCTGAGACCTGAAAATAAAACCCAACGAAAACCAATTAACAAGGTGCTGTTTCAAAACAAGGTGCTGTTTCAAGTTCAATGTAATACTCCACAGTGAAACAGGCTTGAGTTGAACATGAAATACTAAAATCATTGCCATAACACAACAAGGTCAGGAAGTGTGCACCATCAACTGCTAGCAAGCAGCATCTTGAGAGCTTTCCTGACTCTACACTCATTCCTCCCCAAATGCCAGCTGAAGGTCCCTTTCTACAGTCCAAGAATGACAGATACTCTGCTATTTGTCCTCAAAACCCCATCAGTATAGTGGCATGTTTTCACTCCAAGTTTAGCCAGTTCAGAAAATGACCTACTTGACTGTCAGAAGCATTTTCAACCCTTTACATTCAAGTTTTCACTTGAAAGAAAGCCCAGTCAGAGGGAGAGAAAGGGAGACTTTTGGCTGTTCAAAGATTGTACTGAAATCTCCCTTCTGTTTTGGGTTGTCTGAGTGAGCTTTTGTTTTACCACCTTTCTTACCAAAGCCTTATCAATTTAACTCTACAAGAATAAACCTATCAACTTATTCTACAAGATTTAAGCATTCAGACCTCTGTCTGTTTTGGGTATAAACTGGATATGGAACTTTTATTTTTGAAGACCAGTAAGACAGCAATTTAATCCTGTTTAGATTGACTGCACAGGCTTTACCTTTTCAACTCACCTCCAAAATTAAGTTCTTTATTACTTCTTGTTTATTTTTTATCTATTCTTTTCTGGGCAGACTGAAGAAAAATTAAAAAATAACTGTCCTACAGGTCACAAATGCTCCTATTAGGGATCAATCACATGGTCCTGGGCAACCAGCTCTTGCTGACCCTTCTTGAGCAAAGGGGTCAGAGCAGATGATCTCCAGAGTCCATTATAACCTTGACCATTCTGGCATTCTGTTTGATAGTTTTGCTTTGACTGCAGAAAGTTAACAGAAAAGAAGCAACACTGCAAGAAAAGCCTTGATAAAAGCAAGAGTTTCAAAGAAGCTATAAGAATAAGTCAATAAAAATGATCTGCCTGAATACAACATTTAAAGAAGTCAATTCCTAAAAACTGTCCTGGAATAACTGTGCTGCCTCCTCAAAACAGCTTGTTTTAATGAGAAAGGAACAATGAAAAAGAGAAAAAGAGGTAAAGAATATGACAGAACACTTGAAATCAGTTCATTATTTTGAAGGCAGAATTAGAGATAGCAGAAAGCAGGGAAACAGATTTTACTGGCATCCATTATTCATTATGTTATTCTAACGAGACCTCTTATGAGTGACACTAAGTGACAGTTTAATGAGTGAAAAATACCTTCTCAATCTTGCACCAAAGTAGCATAGATTTCAAGATGTGTTATGAATGACAATCATGAAACATAACTGCTATGGATGTTTAATGTATAAAAGCCTAATAGGGAATATTTTTGCAGCCATCACAAAAACTGCTGTTGGGAAAAATGTTTTCTCTTTCCCTTTCTCCCTCTCACTGTACAAGCCACTGCAGTTTGACATCTTACCCAGTAACAGAGGGAAGGGAGCGGGTCAGAAATGTTTCTGGAGAATTTTTCTATTACTTCTATTCTTTATAATCACAGGTTATAGAAACAGTAATATAAGAGCAACTATTTTCTTATTGGTAACAGGACATGGAACTTTAAATTAAACCAACTCTCTGTTAATGCACTGAAAGTAGAGTAAGTCATACCAGAGCAGCCAAAGTTTAAAATCTAGACATCTGCTAAAGTTTCCCTTCATTTCTTTTATCCTGATACTCTGAGTCTAAATAAAAGGCTGTCAAAGTCACTCTGCCAAGCTATAAACCCACAGTTATGTGTATGAGATGTCTCCCACAAAAAAACAGATTAGTTGTGTCACTAATCTCTTAATTTGGTCATACCTTGAAGAGAAATTTACTAAGATCTGGGAAATTTTATTCCAGTTGGAAGGATCTTGTGTAGAAAAAGACCTAAGTGATTTGCAACAACCTTTCTATTGCCATCTGATCTCCAGAAACAGCTTTTAGGACTGTTACAGAAAAACGAAACAAAAACTGCTCATGACAAATAAAAAGATTATGATGATTATGAATATCTAATTTGAGACTGGGTATGTTTCAGCTTTGAAATATTCTTGGTTCACAGCCAATTAATGAAAATAGAATTACTCTTGGCGAGACTCTTTCAGATCCAGCCATTTATAGTCCAGTTCAGAATACAAGCTCTAAGAAAGTTTGTTTGGAGAGCTCTCAGAAGAGGGGAGCTGAGAGGATTCACATAAAAATGACTCCAAAAGTCCTTTATTTATCTATCGGCAGCTTTATAAAATACAAGCAGGAGTAACCTTACATGTACTCCTTGCAAGAGTACAAAGGAACTTGTGATGGCACTTCATGGGTGCCTTGATCTGAGGCCTGGCAGTGAAGTGCTCACATAGCAAGAGCCACTCCAGCCTACAAAGTTGCTGATGCCTCTGCCACAATTTCATGACAAGAACAGCTCCATTTCACAAGAACACTAAAAGCATGAAGAAAGGGAGGAGCAATGTACAAAAATGGACTGCACAGTGGCTTACCCTGCTTCTGTTACTCCGTGTTTTAGGGTAAGTGCAGAACTTTCCTCCTTGCACACCAAACTCCATGTATTCTAGACAGGCAACTATCCTCAGAAAACACATAATTTACAACAGTTTCCTACCTAGAAACCGAACAAAGAGTCATTGTTGGCACCATAAAGTACATGGAGAACTATGCTGGTTTTCTAGGGACATATGATTTTCCAAAAGACAGGATGAAAAGCCTCTTGATCCCTTTTAGCCCATAAATAAGCAAAAGTGACTCTGACAGATGGAATCCATCCACTGTCATCAGCCAGGATTCAATACTGCTGTGAAAGGGACAATTTATACCAGAGATTTAAGACCTCCGTATGAGAGTGATGTGTTTGGGAAGTCACATGAATGCACAGGCCTTCCTCCTGAATTTGAGGCATTGGATATTTCCTACTACTTCTAGTGAAGGAAGTCAGTGATCCAAATAGGAAAATGAATGTGCCAAACATTTTTGAAGAAATCTGAAGCTTCTGAGCTAGCAATCTTCCATGGGGACAAGAGCCCTGAAAGAGCCAAAAAAAGGAGGGGAGAGAACTATCATTCCCTCTTAGCAGCCATCTTCTTCACCATGCTTTCTGCCACATATTCCCCATCATGTTTCATAAGCTGATAGTCCATGCAACAGTCAGAGGCAATCCTGCTTGCCTTCCAGTTATAGAGAAGATTGGCAGAAAGACATGGTTACACATTCTCTTTTGCCTCCAGCTGTGCTGCCGGAATAGGATACAAACCAATACTATTTCCAGCAAGTTAGAGAACTGTGTGTCTCTCACCCTCCCTGCCTCCCACCAACCATCTGCTTCGCCTACAGATCTGTCGAGTCCCACTGCAGTTTCCAAAGGGACAGACAAGGCAGCAGTAGACACCAGTGAGGATGAGTTCTCATGCTCCAACAACAACAAAAAAAAGTGTTTCTCAACTAAATAGAAATGTATGGGAAGAGAGGAGGGGAATGAAGTGCTGTTGAGAATCTAAAACACTAGTACTTCCTAGCTTCAGCTTTTCCACTTGACTTTGTGACCTCAATAATGTTCTGTGCCAGCTCCTCCATTTTTATGAGCATCAGAGCTGGAAGCTCCAATTCTAGGACACAGACCTCTGATCTGTACTCTGTGGGAATAACTAATAACCTAACAGAAACTGGAAGCTATGCTGTTGGGAAGCCTCAGTCCCATCTACATAAAAACAAGGAAGCTCCAAGTCTCATGGTGTCCCAGCTGTGCACAGGCAAAGAAAGGACTGCTTGGAAATCTAGCAAAGAAATTCTTCCTGAACATGTGCAAACAGATGTGTTTTTCCAGGCATATAATTTTCTCAAGTTTGATTAATGTCAGCAAAAGGCAGAACAAACACAGAGGTTAATCTAATGTGAACATGGAGGATCAGATTTCTGTTTTAATTGGACAAACAAAAATTCTAGGAAGGGCTGCTGCTGCAACTTAGTTCATCTGAAGTACTCCTACTGCTGCAATAGGAGTAGTGAGTGTAAAGTCCAGAAGGAAACCGGCTTCATCGTCTGTTGCCCCACACAGATCTCAGCCAAAGGTAACAACTTAGTGCATGACAAGTTCAGGTTTTTTGTCTCCTGATGGATTAACAGGATCTTTCTGCACTGCATCAAAGGCATTCTTCCCATCTTTGCTTCTCTACACTCTATCCCTGACTAATCTCATTGCTGCCTGACACTGCCCTCTGCCCTTCCCAGGGCAGCTCTGAAGTGACACGTGGGACACAAGCGCTGCCTCCTGCGTTAAAGAAAAGGTGAAACTCCCAGGAGATGAACTACCCAAACGAGAATTCCCCCAGTGATTGCTCATGGCTCATCACCCTCCCAACCAGACAGCAGGAAAAATGACAAGATGTTTCCCTTTGAAAGAAATATGATTCAAAGCTTCCACTTCTCTCTTTTAAGAACACATGAAAACCAGGGCACAGACAGTGTGTGCTGTACTGGGGTTCAGCTTATCACAAAGATCTGAAGATTACAAATAGATCGAAGATGGGATGAATTTCAAGTTCAGAAGATCCAGAAGATACTGCCTAATTTTGGGAGCCTTCTATGTATCTCCATGTTCCTTGTGTTACAGTCTTACATGCTACTCCACCAACACGCTAGATATACTCTCCTTTTGTAAGATTTACCTTACCTTTGAACGAAATGTTGGGTGGACAAAATACAATGCCTTCAAATTCCTCTTGTACCTGATTTAGAGAAAGAAAAAATTATTTAAAACCGAATTCTAATTAAGGTCACCTACACAAGCCAACTGTCAAAATAGACCATTTTTCTTAAGTGCCTGTGATGTAATTTTACAAAGTTGGATCTAATGTAAGGGCCGCTACAAAAAGAAAATGCAAAGGGAAAAGAAAAATAATAAAAAAGAGTAGAATTGTTATTTTTCAGTTTAAGACATCACAGCCTTCAGTCTTTCAAGTAGGAAATGAAAGAAAGTTAAGGACAAGTGACGACTTCCACTGTTACCCAAGCCTCTCCCCTCACAATCAGCAACATATTTTAACAAAGCCAAGCTCCAAAAGCTCCAGCTCTGGACAGTAACAGACAATACCACCAGAGTGCCTCCCTAACAGCTCCAAAGGGAGACTGCAAAGGACAGAACTTCTGGTTAAAAAGATGCACTTGAGAAAGAAAGAAAACACCTCTTCCTTCTTCTAGTCTTTGTTAGTTATTTAGGCCTTTGTCCCAGCAAAACTCTCTCACAAAAAAATGGGAAACCAGATACAGGGAATAACAAATATTTGCATAGCACAGAGGAAGACCAGAACATGTTCTTTTCCTATTGACACTCACTTGGCATCAACAATGTCATAGAGTTTCTTCAGGAAGTTAGAGTCTAATTGGTTATAATAATTTGTGAGCGTATGGAAGTACACCAGGACATATTCCTTCACTGCAATATGATCCATGACGTGGATGAAATACAGAAGAGCCTGAGGCAGAAAGAAATGAAATTTATATTTGCAAAGAACTCTTTCACAGTTGCATTACATCGTAATATGCTTCCCTTATTTCATCTAAAAATCAGAATTCATGAGGCTGGATGGCATCACATTTCAGCTATAAAAGCGAGGCCAACATTCCAAGTCTTCAACTTGACTGTAATAACTTGGATGTCTTTTTTGTCTGTCTGACTTCACAGATGCAGATATATTGCTATGTCCATGAAAAACTACATTTGACTCATTACATTTCACTCTTCACATCTTGGCAGTTATAGAAGCAGGGTAAGTCTCCTTCTTGAGAAGAAAAAGGAGTCCCCACTAGCCCTGTTTTTTCTAAAAATAGCCTCATTATAAAGTGCCACCCCAATGTCTGCATAGCTTGGTACAGGTACACATTTTATTTGCCTATAAAAATACCTCCTCGTTAACATCTTAAGTCTTCTGCAAGTAATATTTCTAGTATTAACACTGAATTATCCTTACAATCAGACTTTTCCATCCTAAACATTCATATGTAACCTACACAACTCTAGTTTTACAAAGCCTTACCTTTTCCATGTCTATCAATGTCACAGGGATATTCCTTCCAACCACCACCATCACTGTGCGGCCACAGTTATCTACACCTACAAAAGAAAGATGTCTCAGCTTCCCTCAGTCATGCCAGGTCCTGTAGTTGGGCCCTTTCAAATCAGGGAGAAAGAGCCTCAGCTCAGAACTTTTGCAATGCATCTAGTTTCCAACAGAGGAAACTTAGTTTACACTTAGTTACTGCTCTCACTATACCAGTACCTATACTGATAAAAACTCCATGTATTACATCTGGAAACTTAAGGACTGCAAGTTTATGTTGCCTGTGTACTCCATATTTACCTAAATATCAAATAGTAACATGGGTTTTATTTAAAAAAAACAACCCTTCACTTGTAATTCTACCACCAAAGCAAAATTCTTCCTAGAAACCAAGCTCTGAATCCCAATGTGACAATCCCAATTTCCAGAGTGTGCCTCATGGGCCTCCTGCAGCCCACAGAGCTTTGTCTAAGCAAACAAAAGAATTTCAATTTGCAGCTCCTGAGCACAAGGTATCACATGACTTTGCTATTTACACAAATATCTAGGTAAGCTCTGGGTTTTCATGTGGCCTAAGATATCAGCCAAAGGGGTGAACAGATTTTCTCTCCAGAAACACAGCTATGTTTTCCAGTATGACCTACTGCATGTGCAAGTCCAAACTAAATATTTTTACTTTAAGACAACATAGATCAATCATCAGTACCCCAAACTTACCTGTCTGGTACAAAGCTTTAAGAGAAGCAATGTCAGAGAGGTCTTCAGCTCTTGCCTGACACAGCCAGCGATTATAACTAGAAAGTTAAAAATATCTGGTCAGATCTAATCCCCCTTTGGATTAAAATTATAAGCCTAAAGAAGTATATGGGAAGGGAAGGACAAAACAAGCTTTTTCTGACTGAGCCTTCTCTAATGTTGCTGTTTTCTGACCTATGGAGAAACTATCAAGTTTTTAAAGAAAAAGGTGTTAAAAATAAAATTTAGTGTCTCAGTTACACATCTAATTATTTTCACTAGGGCAATCAAAACATAGTAATACATATCAACCAGTAACTATAGTGGCACTGCATTTGGGCTGAAAAGATCTCAAGAGGTTTTTAAATTTAAATATGCCAGTATTTAAAAGACAGAGAGAAAGAAAATTTCCTTTAAACGTCTAGATGTCAAACACAGCTATGCAGCAACCAGTGTCACATATGGATATTTTTCCTCTTTGAATGGTGAACAACTTAGTGCCTCATCTGACAAAACAAGCCAACACCATGCCTTGAGAAGTGTTCAGCATGGAATTACCTTCTGAAGAAGTGATTATGCACATTAGGGTTACCAGGGCATGAAGAGAGAGAAAGCCTAAGCATTCTTTTATTTATCGAATGGAGGAAAAGTGTTTTGCTATCTGCCCAGAGCCTCAGGAACAAGTGGGCAGTATTAAAAGCAAGTGATCCCACTACAAAAAGTGGTGACAAAACAGTGACATCTTGTGGCAAACAGGTAAGGCAGCTGGCTGGATGCACTGGGTGTGCTCAAGGGTTCATCACAAGCTTTTTTGCTCTTACTGTCCCTTCCCTTGTCCTTTCAGGCCAAAGAGGCTACCACATCAATCCAGGGTGACATCAGGCTTTACCTGCATTTGCTTGCTGGACGTTTAGGCTTTACAGATAACAAAACCATCATTCATAAGGGTTGGTCCTAACTAACACAAATATTCACACGAACAAGCAAATTCTCACTTCCTCTGATGCTGTTTCTGCAGTGCTGCCTCTGACAACTGTCCCTGAAGGATGAGGCGTCTCTGTTTATCAACATCTCCCTCCATGCGGGCAAAAGCATGGGACCCAATGAAAGACAAATCTGCCTCCAGACCCTCTTCATCTGAAGCATCTGCAGTAGAAACAAAGGTGGTGTAAAATTTTTGGGCAATCAGCAATGCTGCTGATGAATTGCTACATTCCCCACTGAGACAAGAGTCATGCTACAGACTAACACAAAACCCCGTGAGGCACCATGATGTGGCTCTGACACCTCACCAGTACCACTGGCAGAGCACAGCATATGATTGAGAACTACTCCCTTAAAATGTTGGTTTGCCTGGAAACTAAATGAGAAATGCTAGTCGTCGGCTCATAACAAAGGGTTAACTCTCCCAAAAAACAAGTCTGGAAAGAGTGACTTGAGTTTTACAGTCATCCTACTTGAGCTTTAGTCATCCTACTTGTCAAAGGGGGAAAAATTAGCACGCAGAGGCACAGATGCTGCAGCTTTATTCAATTTAGAAGCTGTACTGTGGAAAGGGCTGCCTTTTTATATCACTGACACTTCCTGAACAAATGCTGTAGTGATCTGAGTGCAGCTATTTTTATAGTATTGTTTACAACATGACTGGATGATGAAATAGAAGAGCAGAGGCTCACTTGCTGGTGACAATACCAGAATGCTCCACTGAATTGATGTCATCCAGGCATGTTGCTAAGACTTCTAGCACTGTCTCTCTGGGCAATCTGGACAGGAACCGAGCTTCCCCTTTTAGCACGACATGCTGTAGTAGCAATGGAACAAGAGTGCAGGATTCCACTATACAAATTCACTCTTACCTATGCAAATCCAGTAATTTCACAAATTATTAGCTAGTGGTTGACTGCCTCACATTGGTCAGCCACAGCAGCAAATACCAAATATTCAGCCTTATCCCAACTGGCTGTGCAAAAGCAGAAAATAGAAGTTAATTCCAAGTTATCTGCTTTGGAAAGTTCAAGGCTGTAAAACTTTCACATCGCTGCTTAACAAGTAAAGCAGAATGTGTCTGCTATATCCATTAATAGATTACATTGTTTTGCTATATATATATATCTCACCTCAACTGTGACATCTAGGCAACCTCTTTACAAACAGACTTTCATTGAACTTTGATAGCCACTTCCAAACACTGATTTCTGGGTTGATCTAGCTTTTAGGGAGTTTCTGCTAGTTTTCATGGCACATCTACTAGTTTGATGCACTGGATCCCTTCTGTATGAACAGAATCATATCATTTGAGACAACATTTGCTAATACATAAACAACACTTTGCTAATACACAAGACAGACCATTAACCATAATGCCTTTTTCAATTAGAGGATGCACAAGGTTCTGCAAAAACACCTTCAAAGATCCTAACCACTTTGGGAAAAAATTTACAAAGGGAATGAACTACCCACCTCTTCCATCAAGAAAGGAAAAGACAGAACAGCTCTACTGCAGTTACTGCTGGGGAACACACAAAGCCAATGAGGCAGCTTGAGAACTGGAATCATTATAACCTGATTTAGGTGAACTGAGGTAGGAAAACATCTCTCTCCTCTCTTTTCTGTTTTTCTTTTACAGAGAGATACTAATTCCAAAGTCCAGTTCCAAACTCACCATCTGGAACGCCTGGCTTTTCACTAATCCTGATCTGCCGCTCTGGTACTACTGGCTCCCCTTCTGCATTGCCAATATCTGCAGGCAGGTAAGGCAAGGATTGGATCTCTTCTTCCAACGATCTCGGAAAATACAGAGGCAGCAACTTCTGATAAGTGACCTGCAAATAAGAAAAATGTGTGAAGGATCTACCACACATCCGCGCTCTTCGCTTAAACAGCGTCTGCCTTTGTAGCTGGGAACTTCTCAGCAGTTTGGAATCAAAATACTGCCTCCCCCAAAGGTTACACTTTGGGCTGTGACCTTGGAATACGGGCAAGAGACCTTGATAAAGATTAACTTTTTGGTTTTTTTGCCACACTGGCAAGTGACTTTAAGAGGACTTTGTTTTAACCTGTATGAACTCAGGCAGATCGCAGATACTTTAGCTTTATAATGCAGTTAAAATTCACATGGACAACAGATTTCAGCAAAGGTTGCTTATGTTAAAATGCACCACTACACAGATCACCTTTAGTGCCCTGTCTGGGAAAAACAGAAAAAGCACCAACCAAACAAGAAAATCTCTCCCCACATGAAGGTAAACAGTGAAAATCTCTACAGAATGTAATACTTCATGGATTCTCTCCAACTGATTAGCAGTTTTATGACCCCCAACAAATTAGTGATTTTCCTTATCCATATGCCACAGAAACCCGAACACAGTCTGGGTGTTCTGCACAGAACAAGTTCGATGTACAATGAAAGTCAATATTCAAACTGCTTGCATCTCTCAGAACACACATCACTAAATGTCAAGTTTGCTTTTCCAACGAGCCATGGAGCAGCGTTTCAGATGTCTGTAGGTGATCTATAGGGATGCTGAACTGGCCCTCTTCAAGCACATCTCTGTGTAAGGAGCAAACAGTGCAAGGAATTTCCTTTCTGGCTAAGAGACAGCATCCAGCACAACTGCATGTGATCACCTCCCTTACTGCTCCCTGCCCACTGCTCAGGAATGCAGAAGCCAAAAGCAGAAAGATTCTCAAAGTGTCCATAGTGACTGCTAACCGCATGAACTGTACTGGAAAAGAGGCTATGCCAGGAGGGGACAGGAGGATGCTGTAAGACCAAAAGTCTACATGATCTGAATGGGAAATCCAACTCCAGCTTTACTGCTGCAGAGAAGATCAAACATGCCCAGGAATTTTGGTGGAATGAATGCCAAGATACCTCTTCAAGCTCAGAGACAGCAAACACCACCTTCTCCAGAGTCTCTCCATGAATCTCCAGAAACCTCCTAACTGTGCCTGCAAGGAAGCAGATTAAATGTAGTTAGTGAAACAGGAGAAATCTACGCACACAACTATGAGTGAAGAACTCAGAATGCAGAAGAGATAAATCTCTCCTCATAAATAGCTCCAGTGGCTGTAGGCAAGTGTGGATTGTGGTGGTTTAACACACCAAATGGGCTGTTGGGCACATTGAGAGTTCCATCTCCACTCTCTCATGATGCTCACTTTAGAGATATACACAAATAGAGCATAAATCTCTCTGATTTTAGTTTACTATGCATTCCTTAGACTGTGAAATGGGATCCAATGGCCCTGAAAAATCAAGCCAAATCCTTCCTTTAGAGAGTCCTATGCAAATTGCTAAAACCAGACATTCTTAGAACAAGTCACTGTGTCCTAAGTTATCAGCCAAGCAATATAAGCAAGCTACAGCAGAAGCTGGTTCAAGATGGGCTCAGCAACACAAAATCTCTGAAGTAAGCTGTGCCAAAGAGGCATATAAAAATTCTATTTGTAAATTGTGAGAAAAAGTGTCCAAAACAAATTGGTTGGTACAGGAGTATTTTATCAAGTAGCACACAGACCTAGAGAGACAACAGGAAGACAGCAAAAGAAGTTATCTACAGAGAATACTTTAGTGGGAGTTCAAGAAACAGCAGAGGGAAAAAATGAGCTATTTTCAAATATTTCCTGTGTACTACTGAACACAAATTCCTGTGTAATCGTGTTGACCTACAACATTATTTTACACAACAAATGCAATTGTGCAGTTCCCCAGCAAACAGTTCTGAATGTATGTGAACATGTGAAAAAGCCAAAAGAGATAGGGAAGAGTAGGAACCAGTATATAAGTATAAATACAAGAGTATTTAATATTCTCATTTGAGCATTTTTCTATACTTTATTTTCAACCTAGGATGTTTTCTGATTTGTTTTCAGTGGTCTTCATTTTTTCTTTAATATAGTTTCCTCTCAAGAGCAAGGAAATTCGAAAACTTTTAGCAATGCTTTTCAGTAAGAACTTCCACAAAACAAATAACAAGCATAAGAACTATTTCCCCTTGTTTGTTCTGAACTGGCATGGTTTGATGGTTCTTATTTTGGGAGACAGTGAACAGCTGATTCCTTTTCACCATTTCCATGCCACTCATGAGTTTACAGACATCTATCACACTCCCCTCAAGTCTGGTATATTCCAGTCTGAAAAAGTCTTGAGCTCATTTTGCTATTTCTTGCATTTTTCTGTTCTTGTTGACCTCCTCAACTTCTCCTTATATTCTTTTTGAGTGTGCAGCTTTAAAGGGTGAACAAAGCACTGATTTATTGCATAACGTTCTTAATTTTGTTGTGTCTTACTCAGCTTGCTGTTTTGAGCTCCTCTGAGCTCTTGTTTTCATGAAACTATTATCATCTCAATGTTTTGCTGCCTATAATCAGCCCATCATTTTGCATGGGAAGGCAGAAGCCTGTAGGAGTGGGTCAGTGGGGGAAGGATATCACTTTACATTTGGATGTGCTGATGACACTAAAACATCAGATGAAATTCACTGTTGCTCAAGTCTGCCTACAAGTATTCAACAGTAAGGCCTCATCTTGGCTATTCTGAACAAATTTCTATGACCAGCAAACTCTCTCACCTCACTTTTAGCATCTTTTCCAGGTTAAAAATTAACACACTGAAGAATGCAAGTTGCATGGATCTTTACTGATGAGATCCCAGGGATCTTTACTGAGAGAAAGGATAATTTGTTTTTATCTTCCATTTCCTGATCAACCATGGAATGTGTTGCCTTTTTACAGCCCCTAATGAACCACAGCCCCCTAAAAAAAGGTTTCCCCATTTCAAGAGGAATCTGCCAGATGTAAGTGGCCTGCTGAATGCTGTCATCCAGTTTATGCAGTTTTCCAGTACACTTACGCAGTGCTATGTGGGTTGCATCCTCCAAGGGGTAGCATCTTTTCAGAGTGTTAATGACACAAAATCCTACGGAGCACATGGCCTGTTCCCTGGAATCCAGAAAAAGAGAAACAAATGAACAGACAGCCAGGTGCAAACAGCCATCTCTCAGGACAGTAGGGAACTGGAACACCAATAATTTCTTCCTTGGCACTAAGCAGCAGTAATCCTATTTCAGGTTTTTGCGGAAGGCTTCTTCCCTGGCAAGACATCCACACCCATTAAGTAGAGAAGAACAGAACTATTAATTATTCCCCACTGCTTCCTCTGGTGCTTGTTTTCAGATTTCTCCTTCTACCTCAGCTATGTTGTTCCTACAGTTTCTCATATCCTGAATGAAGTTTTCTCCTCAAACTCCCTGCCATCCTTTCCAAATACTTTTGTTCCTGTTTAGGACAGACAGTAGGGAGAAGGAGGGAAAAAGAAGGTGCTCTACCATGCATAAACACTCCTGTTTCTTCACCTGACCAATGATTTTGTTTTGTTAGAGGTCTGGACACATGCCAAGGTGGCTTACTCAATCTTAGGTATGATTAGACAACGATCAGAATGGAGGGACACATACTTTAAGACCAGTAGGATGTTTCCAGCACTGAGCTACATTTTCAGAAGAGTAAAGAGAGCTGTTGCCAACAGTCATCAAAGGAGTTTGAACAAGCTCAAGAGTTAGTAGACAATCTCAAAAACATCAAGTTACTCTAGAAAACCGACTGACTGAAAGACATTCAGTATGCAGAACTATCAGAATTTTAAAATAGTTTTTAACGTGTTTCAATCCAGGCCTGAATTTGCTTGTAACTTCTGAGGCAGAACAAAACTGGTTAAAAACTTTAGCTGTAACCTTGATTATGAAACAGTTACTATTGCACTGTAACACACAGTCCAGCCTTGGAAGAATTGAGGTTCCCAACCCTAAGAAATTCTTAGTTATACTTTCTGACATTGCTCTTGCTCAGGTGTATCTTGCAACTGCTACCACTACAGCAGTTGTCACAGGAGAAGAACAGAACACAGGAGAGAATGCAGAAAAATAGGAAGAAAAACCACTGTTATTTAAGAGGAAGTAGAAAATACCACAGACGAAAGGGGAAAAAACTACAAACCTAGCTGCTGCAACTGTAGATTTAGAAGTAATCTTACACCCTGACTCAGAATTTTAGCTGTTGTACAAGGGCAGAGGCCAAACACATGATCTGACACAGCAGTCAGATCTGCCCGTGGATGTCTCCACATAGCTGCAGACACACATGAAGTTGCTGCTCAAGCAAGCTCATTAAACACTTGTTGCAGCACAGAACCTAAAGCCATTATTAATGTTTCTCCTTTGAGGAACTGAATGCTGCACAGCTCTAGCTACTCCGTTTCAGGACCTGAACCAGCTCAGAGCTCTCTGCACACTATCTACACCACCGCACAGATAACCAAAGGCATGAAGCACACCACGAAGACACTCATGTTGTCATGCCCTTAACCAGAGCCAGCACACGTGAGAAGACATTCACAGAGGGTACAGATCTTTGTGCAGAGCCGAGCTGGCAGCACAGCCGTGCCCCAGATGGCTCCCCCGTGTAAGCTGTGTGGTGCTTACTTGGCGAGCTGCAGGACGTTGCGGTAGCAGCTGTACAGGGAGCTCTCGGCCGCCGTGCGGTACCGGCTCTTGTACTTGGGGCCCACCGTGTGAATGATGAAACGCGCAGCCAGGTTAAATCCTTTCGTCAGCTTGGCCTCGCCTGTCCTGCAGCCTGGGGAAAAAGCCCACAAGGATGAGTGTCCATGTCGTGGCAAGAAAGCCAGAAGTATTTAAGCCTTTGTCTTCCTCCAGTCAGACAACTCCACTTCATACATAGGAGGCGATGTTTCAGACATCAAATGTTAAGGATAGCATCCCATCTCATACCAGCTGCCTTCACCCAGTCAGGCTGAAGAGGTCAGAACTGTGCTCATTCCTCTCAATTTGGAAACTATGCATATAAGGACAAACCAGATATTGCTAGAAATTCTGTTTTAATTGCAGTGCTTACTGCGCTTCTTACAGAGCCTAAGGAAGAAATTATTTAATAATGTGCAGAGAACTGATGCACAGGTATACCATACAGCTAGCAAGAAAAGGTCCTTCTGAATTCTACAACTTGGTTTGGGGAGACTGTTTTTTTGGATGAAATGACTACAAATGTCCTTAATCAAACAAACCAGTTGTTGGTAAAGCTATTAAAAATGAATAGATAAAACACTTGTTTAATTTATGCTCCCAGAGAGAGGTAGCTTGCTTTGTTTTGCAAGTTTCTTCATGTCCACAAGGCAGATACATGATCCTCATGCAGCTCATACTCTCTGGACAGACTAGATGTCTAGTGTCAAGCCAAGGAAGTTTCAAGCAATACATTTAATTGTTCCATTCACAGCACCCTTCAGTTACATACTCTAGGAACAGATTCTGTGTTTGAAGTCTGTTTTTCCTTCAGCACACAGAAGAAAAGTCTGCTAAACTTCCCCCTTCTTCACCTAAATCTAGTCCACTCCAGGTCTGGACAGCTGAAGAAGTACTTCTAGTCTCTCTCTTTCCTCACTCTCAAAGACAAGTATTTTCCAACCTTCTCCCTTCTGCTTGTACAGCTGCATTTCAGCTTTCTGATCTGACTGAAAACTAGTATTTTCACTGGATTAGCTTTCAACCTGATCTCCTTATAGGTTGCTAGTGCCCACAACAGAGAATGAGACATGAACAAGCAGCTTCAGCCATCCTTCAGGCAGAAGCACTACAGCAGCTTGGCTTAAGCTGCCCACTTGAACAGGGATGTTCATCTCTCCCAGTCCACTCTTTCCTCACAGTGCTCAGGCGAGCTATCAACATTCATGAAAGCTTATTTTATGGGAAGAGACTCTCCAGGCTGAGAATCTTCCTTACTCAAAACTTCAAGCATATCTTTTTGGCAACCACACACTGTCTTGAAGCCAGCATCTTGTAAACTTTTTGATCCAACAAATCACATCATTAGCTTCTATAGACCTCCACTGTGCTCCTTCTGGGTTAATCAGAAGGAAGAAAACACCATACTGAAACTAAGCATACTCCTCTGAATTCCTGCACAGCCTCTAAGACAGCTCAAGAGAGTGATTAAACAAGCACAGCATGGAAAAAGGAGAACCCAAACCAATTTATCAGATACTATTCTTCCTTTGGGGTCCACCCATGACTCGCGAGTAGTAAAGACCAAGCAAAGGCCTTTAGGAAAAACTTGTGAAAAAAAGAATGAAGCAAGTTTGATTGAGGTATAATTGTGAATTCAGTAGGGAAACAAATAAATTCAGGAAAGCAGATGTAGCATAACTAATCTTTAACTATACTCAGATCACCCTTCACACTTCCTGAAGCTTTCTGCTTGGGTAGCTCTACAAAACTTATAAAACTAAAATAAGCAGTAGGTATTATTCCTATTTTAAGATACAGCATGAGGTGAGCTGCTGCACAAGTCAAGCTCTGTGGCAAAACTGGGAACAAAGTCAAGATCCTAGTTTTTATCTGATGAGATTTCAGACATTACAATAGCTTTTCTCCAAGTTTAAAATGGAAAGTCTGAATCCTCTTCATCATGTATTGTGGCAGAGAAGAAGCATCACTGGAGCTGGAAGACTTCTGTGCATTGCTAGACGTTACAAAATGTCTTTACTAGACTGCAACAAGTATTTGTTGTAAGCAGAGCTTATATCAACAGTACTTCATCTGCAAGCCTCTCTCTGGCTGTAGCATTTCTGCATGAATCAAAACTAATGCTGCTCCCAGAATATACAAGATAGCTCAGCCTTAAAGAAGATACAGGCCTTCAAAGGATCAGCATGTCAGATGCTTTAAGATTATGATTTTTCTTGTAGTCTATGAAATCTGAATATATACCAAGCAGCAGGAATAAAGCAGGAGAGACCTAACTGAAAAATGCATTTTACAGCTTTGGAGCATGGACCACGCATTTTCATTTTTTCAGCACAAATGTTCTCCAACGAAAAAATTTCAAGGCTAAATGGGAAGAGGGTAAATAGGATGCAGAGGCAACAAATGAATCCGAAACTGATTTCTTAACTAAGCCTCCATCCACTTCTCCTACTGTGACAGTACTATGGGTGCTCAAAAGCCAAATCAGCCTCTCCTTCCTCCCCCACACAACATGTCAGTAGGGTGTCACAGAAAAACTGATTTCCATAAAGCTTTTGGCACAAAATTAAAAGAAAACTGTCTTCATAAGGAGTTGTGAACCTGAAGAATGCATCACAGGGAGAAGACATAAGTGTTTTTGCTGTGGTAGAAGATGCAAAACTATGCATAACTCAGCAGGCTAAGAGGGAATTTAAGAAGCTGAGCACAACAACTCCCTACAGAGCTGACAGATCTCAAACTTTATGGAGTCATTGAAATGCAGTCCCTCTCTTCCCACCTCTCAGCGCACACAAGAAACCCAAGTGTATTTTAGAAGAGTTCTGGCATATATAGCAAGGTCCTAACTGTTCTATAGCACCTATGATACTTTAACAGCCATTTCCACCCACAGCACACACTGAATTTTTGCTCTGTTATGAAATGGTTACTCTTCCTCCTGTTTTATTTCTAGGTTACTCAAAAAAAGCAAGCTGAATCAGCAAAGAATGATTTTATAGAAACGGAGGATTTCTATTCAATTGTAATTTAAGCCACTAGAGTTTATATTAGAAATATGGCTCTTCTATATCCATTTTGTTACTACATAAGGAGACCAAGCTGTTATCCAGAGTGAGCAGTACCATACAGAGACCTCAAAATTCAGTTCAGTACCATAGTTACTAGAGATGTGAATTTTTATCTGCAAACCATACTAAACTTCTGTATGACCTTGGATAACTATAAACTCTTGTTTGTCACACACAAAATAAGGAAACTCTCATTCCCAGTGCCTATTAGATTAAAAAAAAAAGGCTGAGTAGTCATCTCTCACTATCAGCAATACATTTTGTTAACAAAGAATCTAAGCAAACCTCATCTATTTCTAGAATAGCCTTGCATTAGGGCTACTCTTGTAGCTTTCCAATAAAGTCATTTGTACACAACAGACAAATGAACCAATCAACTTAAGAAGTCACAAAGACTTTATTTAGATATGCAGTGTTTTATCAATCCATCTACTATTATTATCATATCTTTCTGAAAGACTGGGTGTATATTAATATCCTGAAAGAGGATACACAAACTGTATGATAGAGTCCACTTAATTTCTGCAATGGTGAACTTCAGTTTCTGCCTTTCATAATGCATACACACTGAACAGGATAAAATCTAAAGAGGTAGAAGCCTGGTCCCTTGAGCAAAAGCTTTGATAAGCTAAGTGCTCAAAGTGGCTTCAGATAACAATGAGAATTACTGTATCACAAAGTAAGGGCTCATCAACTCAAATATCTGCCACGGACTTTCAATTGTCTGTAATGTGAACAGCAAAAAGACCCTAGATTGGCAGGTGTTTCCTCCATTTTTTTCACGTTAACATCAGCTGTTGGGGGCTGGGGGAAGCTCTGCCTTTTTTGTTTGTGCCCCAATCCTGATGCTTTGTACTATGCAAAGATAGTAGATTTCGATAAGATGTCTCTGGCCGTTTACCTTTGAGCTTCTGGAGTTCATCCTTCAGGTCAGGCCCAGCATGCATGAATATACTTTCAGATACTGGATTCTTATCTGTGAGAGTCTCGTTGCTGGTGTTTACGATGGCTGTGCAGTTCAGTAATGCAACATCTCCTTTCCTGAGGAAACAGTTTATTGCAGGATAAATGTACAACTAAGCAGGATATTCTCAGATCAGTGCTGACAAGCAAGGAAATGTCATGTTACAGGAAAAGCATGAACAGGACTCCAGTGCCCACACAGTGTAGCATACCCTGACGTGCTCACCAAGCTGAACCATCCTTCGCCTGTACCTGATGAAGACAGACTGCATGAAAAACATCAGGTCCTTAAAGGCTCCCAGCCTCAGCAGTAACTTAAGGATGTTTGTAGAAAAGGCAGTGTTGTGGGGCAGCTCAGAGAGCAAACATGCAAAGCAGCTTGTTAAACTGATGGAATGTAACACTTCCAAAAACCCACATATTTTCCCTTGGGGATAAGAGGACAGTCCTTGTGTTGTATTACTTTCAAAACATCAACAATTTTTTTCAATGTACTTCTTTATTTTTGCAGACAGACTATCCAGGGTACCTAACTGCTGCTGTTCCTCAGACCACTGTGGGTCTAGAGTGACACTGCAGCTGGACAAGTTTTCTTCTCTTTTGTTCCCAAATTGTGAACCCTCAAGTTGATCATGTTCATTCTGCTGTTCAAAGATCAGACATGCAGAAGATAAACAAGGCACAAATGCATAACAGACAATGGAGCAGCAGAACTCTGACCTGCTTTTTGTCACAGCAGCAGCCATTGGGATTTTGGGATCAAAGAGCATAGGAAGGGAAATAACCATTCCCACGCACAGGGAGAAACTAAACTAACAGTAGAAATTGCACATATTTGCCCAAGCCATAAGAGATGTTTAACCTTTTACTTCTCTCTTTCTTTACTTAATTGGGTTCAGGAAATCCATGAACAGTCCTATTTCCTGCATATATTAACCAGAAAGAAGTTCAGGCTGACCCCTGAATCTGCATCCCTAAGAAATCCTTCTACCTTCACATTGATTAAGTTAAGAATTATTCATCCAAAAATCAGGTTCAAATACTTGAGTTACAGGAAAGAAGAACTGATGGAGTGAGTATAGCACACTATATCAACAGATTTGAAAAATCTATTCTATCAGGAAAGAAAGAAAGAAACATTGATTTAAAACAGAAAAGTGAAAGCAGAATAATGCCAGCAAATGCAGAAAAAAGGTAGTAGACAGCAAACATATTAAAAAAAATAAAACCTCATATCCAAGTGCCCATCTAGGTTTGGATACGAAGCATGCAGTATCACAGTAGGAAGTACAGCTCCAGTCTGCTGCATCAGACTGCTGCCTATGAGCACAACCTACAGTGGAGCAAAATCGAGACTTTCAAAGCTACAGTGAACAGAAAGATTATTTTCTTTTTGCAGATCTGCAATGTTTGATTCTAGAAAAGAGAATTTAGAAGCTTTATTCTACAGCAGTGACCATTACATGAGGATACAGATCCTGCAGTACATGGAGAAGTGATGACAGACACATGAGAGCCACATCAAACTTACCACAAGATTATTTTTTCATTGATGTCTTTCCTGTATGGAAAAGGTGATCTAATATCAACTTGAGCTTTTTCAACAGGACTTTGGTGACAATCCAGCTGCTTGGCCTTATAGGCATCACTCCAGCCTGGCAGACTATCAACATCCACAAACTGGGAAGGAGCACCCAAAGGATCCATGGAATGGAAACAACAACTCCCTTCCTCAGCTAACTTGTCACACTCCAATTTTCACTGGAGTCTTCCAGGTGCTTTAAAGAAAGAAAAAGAAAAAAAATCAAACCAGGTCACCAGCTGTTCACTAAAAGTAATTATCCCGTGGAGCCAGACCTTTCTTAAGACTGAAATGCAGTAACTAGTAGAAAACAGAAAAATAGATTTCCCACTCTTTTGTTACCTGTATGCAATAAGGCAATGCAGATACTCATGGTGAGACAAAGCTCTTCCAATAATTCAATAATTCAATTTCAAGGTGAAAACACATTCTCTACTACATTGATCCAATTGACTTGTGATCTTGCATTTTGGAAATAGCAAGAACAAATTCCCTAGTGCAAAGAGCGTCTCGGTCTTTCTGAAAAGTGTTATTTCTTTATCTAAATAAAAGCAAATTTGTAGCAGGGAATGTATAATCTCTTCTTTCAAAGATACTGATAAATAAAAAAGACATAGCTTCCCAAACTGCAATGCCCCTAACCCCCAAAAAACCTAATCAAAAAACCCAGACCTTACAAACAAACCAACAAAACCTCTCCCTCTCCCCAAACGATACAGTCCTTGCAGTTCAGTGAATTCTGAACTGCTGCAAACAAGACTTACTGCCACATAGTTCTTACAGCCATGCAGTCAGGCACAAAACCCCTTCACCCAAATCAGTTTAGCAAGAAAGAGTAAAGCTGTAAATTTGAACACTGGCCCAGTAAATTTTAAGACTAAACTCTGCCATCTGACTGATTCTGAGACAACACGGGTTGTACATGAAGGCTCAAATGTACCAATACTCACTTTTCAGCTGCCAGCAAATAATGTATTGGCTATTACATTTCCATTGTGACTACTGAACTATACTAGTGAATCAAACCAGCACAAAAATACCCACATAAGTAACTACAGTTTAGTAACACACCACACACACCTACTACTTAACTCCTTTCACAGGTTCATAATTGATAATAATTAAAAAACGATCGCACCCACAAGGGGTAATGGTGAAACGTGACTAAGTACATTCATTAGCCAGGGGAAAACAACACAACATAACAAAACAATCAAGCATCCAAGCTCACATTGAGGGGTAATAAAGGCTGACACTCGGACAAATATAGCCGTAAGAGCATCTATGTAAGGTTATTGCAGGGAGAAAAGGCAATGAGCGAGAAAAGCGAGGTAAGCGCGGCTACACTGGCCCCAGCCAGCAGCTCATCTAGAACAGCATCTGCCTCCTGCTGAACAGCCAAACCCATGGGTCTGGCGAGGGCAGCAAGAGGCAGGAGAGGCGGGACGCGCAGATCTCCTCCGGGGCATCTCCCCCACGATCGCTGCCGGGCCCTCCCGCGGCGGCGGCGGCCCCGAGGTTGTCAGGCTCGGAACGAGGCACAGAGCGCTGCGAGGGGCGGCCGAGGCCCCAGTGCCCGGGACGCAGTGCCGTGCCCATACCGGGAGGAGAACCCGCCTC
>VZTN01007973.1:39414-78462 GCA_013400515.1 Erpornis zantholeuca
GGAGTGCCGCACGTGTGGCGGCTGCTGCTGCTCCCGCGCCTTCCTTCCCTCCTCACTCCCGCCGCCGCCATGGGCCTGACGCGGCAGTACCTGCGCTACGAGCCCGCCGCGCTCTTCGGGCTGGTGGCCAGCGCCAGGGCCGGTGTGGTCTTCGTGGCGCTGCGCGGCGAGCGGGGCCGCTACGTGGCTGTGCCGGCTTGCGAGCACGTGTTCGTGTGGGATACAAGGAAAGGAGAGAAGGTGGGACCCGGGATGCGGTGGTGGGACCCGGGATGCGGTGGTGGGACCCGGGATGCGGTGGTGGGACCCGGGATGCGGTGGTGGGACCCGGGATGCGGTGGTGGGACAGGACCGGGGTGCGGTGGTGGGACAGGACCGGGGTGCGGTTTGCGAGGCTTTTAGGCTGCCTGAAGCGGATCGGTTTGTATTACTGGGCAGCGTTTGGAGGGAAGCGACACCTCCACAGCCTCTCCCCCTCTTGGGAAGGGTGACCACAGGTTTGGTTATGGTGCGAGTCTGCAGCTCTGGCTGCGTGCTGGCCCATCGTGCTGGCCCATCGTGCTGTTGTGTTCCAGTTCCGCAAGCTGGTCATTGGACAAAAAAGATCCTGCATAGCGGTTTTTTTGAGTAGTCCAAAATAAATTCCAACGTTGGATGCTTATAGGAGAAAATCTTAGTACTGTTGTGTATTTCAGTTTAAGGGGTTGACAGAATTGGCATTTGTTGAAATCTTACAGAGAGCGGCACCACCACACACAGAGCAGAAGAAGCTGCAGATGATTTGGACAATGGATATCTGGAATTTAGCAACTCTCACTTTCTTTTCTCTTGGTAGTAATTTGTAGCCGTCAGTTGGTAGAGGGAGGGAGTGGTGCTCCTGCTGCTCTGCTCTTGCTGTGAGAGTAATTTGTTTTATCTTGACTTGGTTCTCCAATGTCTGAATCTCACTGTGGATCTCATCACATTTCCCTCAGGACCTCAGTTGTGAAAGAGCTGTCACAATAACTGGAAAGCTGCTTCCTGTTTAGCTGGCTGTATGAATGTTCTTGGACAAATTAGGAATGTCATGGAGTTTGTGTTTTGGCTTGGAACTGGGCATTCCATGTAAAAGTTGTATTCTCTAAGGGAGGTTGTGAGTTGTAACTTTAAGGACTTTGGTACTCATTGTGCGCTGTGAGATTCAGGAGTCACCATAAGTACTACTGTCTATACAAGCTGAAATCTGGTTTTATTTCACAGCCCACGGAGTGCTGACTGCTGGTACGTTGTTTTGGAGATGTTTATAGAATTCTCAAGTTCTTGTGCAGTCTATGGAAAAGTAGATCTGTCCTATACCTGAGAAAGGCCAGGCTGGACAGGGTGCAGTCAGGAAAAAACTTTCCAGCTTTACTCTCAAACCATGTTTCTTGCTCTCTGGTACTTAATATGTGGGGGCAGAAATTTCAGGCTCTGTGTTCCAGAGCTCATTCTGCACCAGTTTCACGTTTGATTGTGAGAAACTGCTTCCCTTCTAGCTCCTGTTTGGGTTTGAAAATGGGATTAATGACTCTGTGTTTGGTGCAGGAAGTTGAAAAATGAACTTAGAAAGTGGCAGAAGTGCTCAGCTGGAAGTTAAGGAGAACAGTAGACTATATTCTTTCTGCTGTGTAAGTATCTGACTGTGACATGTCATTTATCAACATTATATGTGTTTTGTCTCCTAAAAATTGCAGGTTCTTATCCTTAAGGGTCTGAAGCAGGAAGTCAGTTGCCTCTGCCCCTCTCCAGATGGGTTGCACCTGGCTGTTGGGTATGAAGATGGAGCAGTCCGTGTCTTTAACCTCCTCAGTGGCGAATCGACTATCACTTTCAATGGGCACAGGGCTGCGGTCACAGCCCTGCAGTATGACCACCTGGGTGGCAGGCTGGTGTCTGGCTCAAAGGTGAGGCTTTCTCATCTGGGGGATGGCCCTTTCACAGAGATGCCCCATGGGGAAGGCTGACCTGCCCTAAAATGTTCAGTATTTTAAGTGTGGCCTCTGCCCATGGCCAGAGGATGGCAGTGAGAGGAGCTGGGGATGCTGATGGATCTGGGGAGCCCAGGGCTGGGGGAGCAGCAGGGACTTCAGGCAGGAATAGGGTACTGGGAGAGCTGTTCTAGTGAAGGCTCTTGTGAGTTAAGGAATAGCAAAAATGTCTCAGGCTGGGACAGCAGTACATTTACCAGTCTGATTGCACCTTTGGGGAAGCAGTGTCGCTTGCATTAATCATCCTTGAGATTCAGAGTGAGACAGTGTGCTCTCAGGTTATCTTTTCAGTCTCATGGCAGAAGTTCTGCAGAGACAAGGGCCAGTCCCATGGAGACACTCTCTCTGTTCCAGGATACAGAAGTCATTGTGTGGGATGTCATCAATGAGAGTGGCCTGTACCGGCTGAGGGGACACAAGGATGTCATCACTCAAGTCCTTTTCTTGAAGGAGAAGAACCTCTTGGTCACCTGGTGAGCAATCATTGATCAGGAAAGCAGGCATGGTTGTACTTGCAATTTAGATATCCTCTGTGCAACAGCCATGTATATTTTACTTCCTATCTTGTGCAACCTCTGACCCACCAGCATGTTTGAATATGATTTTGTCACATCCACATATTTTTTAAGTCTGGTGCCTGAATCCAAGTCTTAGAGCAATTGAAATGGCCATGCTGAAGAAAGTGTTTGAAAAATGGTTTAACTCGTTGGTAAATCCATTGACTTAAATTTGTCATAACAAAGAATAGTGATAATGTGTTCATTATGTATGTAACAATTTTTGGAGGATTTTTTTGTTTATCTTGAAGAGTTAAGCAGACTTATCTTCTGTATATGTAATTCACACAGCAGTCTGACAGAAAAATTGCTTCCTTATAATCTGTAAACACATAAATTAATTAAAAGATGATAGGGTTTTTTTTTAGTTGATTTTTAGTTATTCAACTAAATGAGCTGAAAGTTGACTGAATCCCTTTAATAATAAATTGTTGATAGGAGATATTCTTGCTGAAATATCAGTCAGGAATTTTTTACTTCTTAATATGCTATTTACTAGCTTAATAGAAATGTGCATGCAGTCAGTTCAGTTTAAAATTAAAACAAGTTTCTTTTGCCTTTTTTTTTCAGATGGAAAAAGTAGTATTTTGTTGGTTTGGTAGATGATACCCATTTCTTAATGCAATTTCAAATATTTACAGATCAGCTTCAGTGACTTGATAGATATCTTTTTGCAGCATTGCTGTACTTTGTTTTTGTTTGGTTTGCAAAATTCAGTGTTTAAGCAGCTGCTTTGTGATATGTCCTGACATGTTTTAGATTTTTTTGTAAAAGTGGTGAGCTCTGGAGTCTTCCCTCATGTCTGAGTTTTTCTTTTTGTTCCAGTGCCAAAGACACACTGGTGAAATGGTGGGATCTGGATACACAGCACTGCTTCAAAACTCTTGTTGGACATCGAGCTGAGGTAAGGGGATGTGTGGGAGCTCTTGGGCTGGAGGCACTTGGGATACTGTGGCTCACTCTGTGCTTTCCTTGCTCTCAGGAGTTGTAAGCTGGCACCATCATGTGTTTTACTTACCATTAAACTTTAGGAATGAGCAAATGAGAACTTCCAAACATTCCAAGAGCTATCATTAGATGGAGTGGGTGACAATTCCCATACACATGTCCCCAGAGGAGGTTGCCAGCTAGATCCATTCTTTATTTGGCTGCTGTTTAAATAAATCAATTAAAGATGCTGGGCTTTTGTTATGATAGTTAAAGGAGTCACTTCCTCCCATTGTGCCTCTGGACAGGTCTGGGGGATGGCTTTGCTGTCCAAAGAGAAGCGTCTGATCACCGGGAGTGCTGACAGTGAGCTGAGGGTGTGGGATCTCACATACATCCAGGAGGTAAGACATTCCCTCTGTAACCTCTCAGTCTTCCCTCCCCAGCTGCTTTCTTTGAACTAAGGTGGAAGTGGAACATGTTAAAATCTGATGGATGTTCCAGGAAACAGCCAGAGCAATGTCTTTGGTGTCTGAAGCTGCTTGTGGGATAGAGCAATGTCTTTGGTGTCTGAAGCTGCTTGTGGGATGGGCTTTGCTGTTTTGTGTGTTTTGAGCTTTCTGGGGGAGCTGTGAGCACTTCCACAAGAACAAGATTTCCACAGTGTGTCAAATCTTCCTGACTTACGGCTAAAGAAGACAGTCTTGTGGGTGGATGATAATCATGGGAGCACATGGAGTGCTTGGTGCCTACAGGAATGCCATAGGACACCTCAGTGTGTGCTAACCCGTTGTACCTGCAGGGAAATGAAGTGTGAAACAGAAACCACAGCTATTGAGGTTTAAGGTACTCCTTTTGTTTTTTTTTTCCCGTGAGCAGGTAAAAGATCCTGATGAACCAGAATCCAAGAAAAGCAAAGGATCTTCTTCACCTGGAGCAGAAGAAAACATTGAAGAGGACGAGACCTTAGAGTTGGATGAGCATCCTGAGGAAGTAAGATCAGTTTTCCGTGCTATCTGTGAGACAATGTATCTAACCCCATTGCATGGTTTATATTCTGAGTGTCATATTCAGTCTGTTTGGGAAACTCTGATAATTCTTGTCTTGCTCCATAATAGCATCCTCAGCAGCAGTTGCTGCCTCATCTACCTACAAAACATCAGCAGAAGTATATGTGCCAAAACACACACAGATTTATTCTACACTGACAGTTTTTCTTTGCTTTCTATTTGAGAAGGACTAGCAGATGTATCAATTTAAACAGTGCTAATAGAGCTCTTTCATCAAACAACACAGAAATAAAATAGTGACTAGCTGGTTGGCAGCTGCTGAGTTCAGTGCTGATGCTCAGCTTTGCAGAAACTGTGAGCTCAGAGTTGCATTGTAATGAAATACGGTGTGAGATTGGATTGCAGAGAGCTGTTCCCACTTGTGCTGCTGCTGGAGACTTCACTGAATCTGTCTTTCTGGTAGAACTTTCTGGGGTACTGCTCAGATCTCAGACTGCTTGTAGTTGTGGTAGATACCTGACATCGTTAATTAATTTTCCAGCTTCCTCTGCAGAGGATTTCTCTCCCTTTGATGCCTTGTGTAAGAGTCCCTGTTCTCACCTTGTCTGCCTCTTTTGACTGAGCTCTGCTGCCTCTGTAGCATAAAAAATCAGCTGTCTCTTAAATGGGTGTGGTTTGACAATAAAGTTAAGTTATTTCACTGAGACTGCCAATGATTATTTTCAGCTGAAATGCAACACAACACGAGGTAAGCTTGTAGCTCACACAGATGCTTGTTTTGTCCCTTTATTATCCTTACTAGCTGTTCTACCAGGACTCTCTGGGTTCATTTTCCCCTCTCCTTGACTTCCCCTGTTCTGAGTTTGCTTGAGAAGATCACATAACCTTTCAGGCCCAAGTTTGTTCCTCTTTCCCTGTAGCGCATCGTTAAGTGCAGCAAAGTTGGATCCATCATGCGGGGAGGGAGAGACCGAGTGGTGACTCTTGGCACAGACCGGATGGGCAAGTTTTTGGCCTGCCATGTGAGTAATGGGGGGCTCAGCTGTAGAAGAGTCTGGTAGAGACCTTGGGTACTTTCTGTAAGGGCCAGCCAGGGCTTTGCACACCTTTGAATTTGTTTGCTCTGGCTTTAGGGAACAGATGCTGTTCTGGAAGTGTTCTCTGTCCTTTCCGAAGAGGAAATCCAAAAGAAATTGGAAAAGAAAATGAAGAAAGCAAGGAAAAAAGCCAAGTAAGTAATTTTTTGGATGCTCTTTGTGTCCAGAAGACTCTAGAAAAGCTCTTCAGTAGCATTACACAGTGGTTGAACTCCAAGTTTCTGGCCATTCTCTTTGTGCTAGCTGTTTTATTTTGGGGTTGCTGTTCCGGTGCATCCTTGGTGCCTGTGTGAGCAGCACTGCTTCTAGAGACTAAGGAAATACCTTTCTTTCTGAGTCTTCCCCCTGGAAAAAAAAAACCAAAAGCTGAAGTGTGCAAAGAAATGGACATAAAGTGGGTTTTTCAGAGCTGCTCAGCTCTGCCTGATATTGGTGTTTATACTGCTTGGTGCATCAAAGTAAGTCCTTGGTAGGCAGTGCAGGAATGAGAGTTTCATCTCAGAAGTCACAGAGGTGCTGATACTTCACCTCCTGTTTAACAGCAGGCAGGGATACAGGCGAGAGCTTTCTTAATGTTTACTCTGTGTTACGTGTCTCTCTGTGTATTCTGGCACTTAACACATACCTCAGAACAGCCCTTAGAGAGGGGTCTGGCTCCAGGGGAGAAACTAAAGCACAGGGCATGTAGATTGAAAATGCATTTTGGCAGTGGCTGAGAGCTTTTGGTGAGTGATAGGAGATAAGCAGAAGCTGATCTTGCTTTCCAACACAGCTTCGGTTGCTTGTTTTTTATCCATCTTTGTAATGTGCTTTGTGTTTTAGCTCCAGAGGAGGTTGCCTTTTTAGGATAGTTTGTGTCTTTAGTAGTCTGCATACTGGCCTGAACTTCATTGTCCACTCTATTCCTAAATGTCGTTAGCACTGCTGGATAAGAGGGAAGATGTTTTCAGCAGGCTGAGTGGTTTCCTTATGTTTTCTCTGTCGCTGTGTTAGTTTGTGTTGGCCGTGCTGGGTCATTTGACTCTCCTTCCTTTTCTGACATTTCCAGACAGAACTCTGAAGAGGAGCCTGAAATGAGTGTGGAGCTGAGCCTGCAGGAGGAGATTCAGCGGGTCACTAATGTCAAGGCTTCTTCTAAAATCAAGTGAGTGGAAAGCCTGTTGTAGAGTCTGATCAGTGATTATGCAGCTACCTGGGGAGAGCTCTGCATGGCTTAATGCAAGCAGAGGTGGAAAAAGTTTTCCCCTCCACAAGTGTTTAGCTTGGAGCTGGGGAGAGACCTACCATGATCTCCAGTCCATTCACACGTCTGTGGCTTAGTGTGCCCTTGATTGTTGCGTGTCCTCTGTCTATTCCTCTGTCTCAATTGTTCTTGATATTTGATACCTCCTACATTTTGTCTTATTGCCCCTGTGTACAGCTCTGATTTTGTTTAATCAAACAGGTCATTTGACTTGATTTTCTCTCCAAAAGGAGAGCTGAAGATGGTGCTCCTGCTCCAGAACAATGTCATTGAGTTGTACAACCTGGACCTGTCAGCACAAGTGCCCCAGGCTGTCCGTGTGTCCAGGATAACCATTGGAGGCCACCGCAGTGATGTCAGGACATTGGCTTTTAGCTCTGACAACATTGCTATTCTCTCAGCAGCTGCAGAGTCCGTGAAGATTTGGAACAGGTATGCAGTCCAGTTGTGGCAGTCTCCCAGAATTCAGGGATGCTGTGTTAAGAAGAGCAGTGATAAGGAAGAGGGGACAATGGAAAGAGATAAAAAACAGTGAATGAAGTAGAGGAAGTAAATAGAAAATTATTTTTCTTCTTTCCTTATTAGGGAAACTGAGAAGCTATGGATCTAAAATCTCAGCACAAGGTCTAAACACGAAGCTCATACAGAGCAGTTGGGTATAGACTGTATTTTGCTGTGGGTTTTTTTCTGATTTTTTCCATTTTAATAAGAGCTATTACTGTTATCTAAACAAGCTATTGCCTGTTCGTTAGGGAACACATGGGTTTCCCAACATCTTATCTGAAGGATCTAGTATTGGACTGTGTAGGCTATTGCATTGATCTAGAGTTTTGTGTGTTGATGTAGAGTGTTGTCCCAGTGTTTCTTGACTGGTGCTGATTTCAAGCTCAGTTTCCTCTGAGCATATTATCTTATACTCCTCCTGCCTTTCCTGAATCACTCTTTGAAATTAGGAGCTCTATTCTTGTTCACAACAGCAATAGGTCACGATGGTGGGCAACATACTGGCATGTTTTTATGGAAATGTTGTTAGCAGTAAGGCCAGATAGTGTTTGGGTCACTAGGATGGTGGTGGCTTATCTTCTGACCCCAGCTGAAAGACAGCTGTAGATAGAGACCTCACTGGAGCATGTCTCACTGAGCAGTCCAGATTTTATGTGTGATAAGAGGTTTTGGCATCTGTCTTTGCTCACAGGTCAACCTTGCAGTGCATCCGGACAATGGAGTGTGAGTACGCGCTCTGCTCGCTCTTCGTCCCCGGAGATCGGCAGGTCATCATTGGGACCAAGGTAAGGAGTGGCCCTCTGACCCCAGTCTGCCTGGGTCTGGGAATGTGTTAGGAAAATGTCATTGAGGCAGGGTCACAGAAAATGCATTGCCTCTCCTGATGTGGAGCACTGCTGTGTTCCCAGAGTCATTATGGAGCTCTTGTGGCTTGAGGTGGACAGCTGGGGAGAGCTTTGGGAAGGCCCTCATGGAGATGAGGAGTTTGGCCATCTGCTTGTAACAGCCACCTAGTGAAGCTGGCTGCTGGGGACATGGGTGGCAGCAAGCTCTTCTGCCAGGAGCTATCATAAGTTGTGAGCAGAGGCTGATTCTTCCTCTGATGTTTTTTTCCCCAGACAGGGAAGCTGCAGCTGTATGACCTGGCTTCTGGCAGTCTGATAGAGACACTGGATGCTCATGATGGGGCTGTGTGGTCCATTGCTCTTTCACCAGACCAGGTAACTCAGCCATCCCTTTAAATATCATTTGTTGCACATCTTTTCATGTAGTTCTTTCCTATAGTACTATGTTTGCACCATGGGATTTGTTTTGTAGCACATGCTTTTTTTCCATGGAAGCATGGAATCCCTCACGTTCAAGATGTGAAGGAAGGAACTGGTAGTGTCTAAGAACTTTCTAGTGGAATCAAAACCGTAGCAAGAAATAATCTGCCTAATATTCATCCACCCTACAGATTAAAACATACAGGATAGATTTTACCCTTGTTTTTAATGTAAAATGTTGGACTGTTGTTCCTTTAGAAGGCTCTGCTTGTAGGGTGGTGGTAAGGTGTGTGTGATCCCATAACAGTGAGAGTCTCAAGTTGGCCGCGAAACAAAAGCTTATTGTTACTTGCAGCTGAGATGACTGCTTTCAGTCCCAAAGTGTCAGTCGAGGTTTTGTTTTACATTGGGGTCTTTGTCACAAAAAAAAAGCTAGAACTTTTGGAATTGTCCTTGTTGTTCAGTCAGTGCATGCTTTAACCAGAAGTGCTCCTGATGGTGTCCACTAAATCATTAATGCTGTAGGAATGTGGGACATTTCAAAAACCTCCTGTGTGTTGGCAATTCCTTGCTATAGACTTTCTCTGGGTGATAGCAGGTAGTTTCACTAGTTCTAACTTTTCTGTTTTCCTCTACAGCATGGCTTTGTGACAGGAGGTGCTGATAAATGTGTCAAGTTCTGGGAGTTTGAGCTTGTGAAGGATGAGAGCAGTGTTCAGAAAAGGTGAGAACATAAACCTTGTGCAGGTTCCACTGTTCATTGATGGGTGCTTTGGCCTTTGCTGTGCACTGCAAGAACTGCCCATGACATTGGTGTGGAACACATGGGAGAAGAGTGCAGGCTCAGTGCAGTTTTGTGAAGACCTGAGCTTAGCTGGAGAAGGGCACTTGCCTCATTCTGATCTCTTTTTGTGTGTGAATTTAGTGTCTAATCAGGCTGGGCCTGCAGATCGTTACTGTAAATGTAGCAGTGTAGTCCATCAGCCATCAGAGCCTGCTGGTTTCCAATCCTGTCATAGTGAGGGATGAGGTGCTACAATTCCCTTGCTTTCCCAGGGTGCAATGTGGGACTTGTATCCATATCTCTTCCTAACTTGTTTGTTTGGGATAACAGTTGTTTTTTCCCTCTTGTTGGCAGGCTTTCCATGAAACACGTGCGCATTTTACAGCTGGATGAAGATGTGCTCTGTGTGCGGTACAGCCCCAACCAGAAGCTGCTGGCTGTCTCCTTACTGGATTGCACAGTGAAGGTGTTCTACGTTGACACACTCAAGGTGCATGACCAAATGGGCTGTGAGGCTGTGCAGGAAGGGATGTAACTGTAGCCTGCAAGATCAGAAATACGAAGGAAAAGTGTCTGTTTATTGTGGAGCACCAATAAGAGTCAGAGAGACCATGCATCCTTCTTCAGGGCCCATTTGCTGGCAAACCTGACAGAACCATAGCTGTTCCACACTGGGAAGTGGAAGATCCATTTTCATTTAAAAAGTGTTACGAAGTTGCAGGTGGCAAGGTTTGTTCTAAACCCTGCAGATGTGGTGGTATTCCAGATGTGTCAGGCACTGGATGGGGTGGGGATGAGTGTGTCTCACGTGCTGTTAAGTAGGGCATAGCAGAGGCAAAACCTGCGGAGGAGAACCTTCCTTGTGAGCAGTGTGTGGTGGATTTGCAAGCTGTGTATTTGAATGTGAATGTTAGGGATTGACACAAGACAGACTCGTGCTAACAGTTATGTAGAGAGAAACAGAAATAAACTCCATAGGCACTGGTGATTGGCATCAGAGTTAGCTAGAGAGAAAACAGAGCTTGCTTGGGTACTTCCACCTTCTTCTCAGTTCTGCCCTCGTGAACCTGCTGCTAACAGTGTTCAGGGCAAGAATGAAAGTGGGGCGGGCAGTACTAGGAAAACAGCTCCTGAATAGAGCAGAAGTAGCCTGGAGCCTGAGATTTTCACACCTCTCTACCCAGCATGTCTAACTGAGTCACTGTTCTGCTTCAGTTTTTCCTCTCTCTGTATGGACACAAGCTGCCAGTGCTTTGTATGGACATCTGCTATGTAAGTATTGTTAGGGCTCTGTGTGGGACTGTGGGGATGTGGATGAGTGTGAGAACCTCTGCTGACATCAAGGCCTCTGGGATAATGCTTATTTGTCACCCTCTTGCTCCTGATTTAACAGTTTCTGGGTGGGACACAGCAAGCCCCTTCTTAATCTGCAGTTATGTGCTCACTGGAAGGGGTATCAGAGTTGGGGTCATGACAGAACTGACCTGGGGCATTTCGTGAGTGAGTGGGAAACAAATGTTATGATGGCTCCTGACACTCACTATAAGAGGTACAGCCTGCTTTCTGCTAACGTTCCTGTGTGAGAGGAGCCTGAATTGTTAGTGGGAGCAGAGGGCAGGTGCTGAGAGGAAGCAGCCTCTTTGTGCCTGTTCATTCTTGGGCTGCATCTTCTCTGAGGTATCTTTGGAATGAGACTCATTGAAAGCTGGGAACATCAAGATATAACCAAATACCTGCAGAGGGTCAGAGGAGGGCAAGAGTGCTGTCAGTGGGCTGTGTCCACTGGTGAGGGGATGGAGGGATCAGGAGGCCATATTTCAGGAGCTGTGTGTCTGCCTAGTCAGCTGTGCTGAGTCACTGGGGAAGCAGCAGTTCCTCATGGGGCTGCCAGCCAGCTCCCCACACCCTTTTCTCTCTTCATTGCTCTCTAGGATGGGACTCTAATTGCCACCGGCTCTGCTGACAGGAATGTGAAGATTTGGGGCTTGGATTTTGGGGACTGTCACCGTTCTCTCTTTGCCCATGATGATAGGTTAGTCAAATCCTACAGCATCTCTGTGGACTTGTTTCCAAGGGGTTGTGATCCAGCAATAATCCTTTTGTCCATTATAGGGCAGAGGGAGTTCTGCAGTGTTCCCCAAGTGGGTAAATTTGAGCCTTTTTCTCTTCCAGTGTGATGTATCTGCAGTTTGTGCCCAAGTCCCATCTCTTCTTCACAGCTGGGAAGGACAGCAAGATCAAGCAGTGGGATGCAGATAAATTTGAACATGTCCAGACACTGGAGGTAGGAAGTTTTGGAGTCTGTTGAAAGGAAGCATTATTCCTGCATGAGTACTCTTTTCCTTGGGGGTGGAAGTTGGGTGGTGTTAATGTCATACCTCTTCTGTCATCTGTGCAGGGGCATCACCAGGAGGTGTGGTGCTTGGCACTCAGTCCCAATGGAGACTACGTGGTGTCAGCATCCCATGACAAGTCCCTGCGCCTCTGGGAAAGGACGAGGGAGCCACTTATTTTGGAAGAGGAGAGGGAGATGGTGAGAGTTGCATCTTTCTTACCAAAAATGACTTCCAGATGTGGGTTTTTTTGTCTTTAGTTGTTAGATTTTCTACAGACTGTTGCTTACAGTCTTTGACATTCTCTTGTGCTCCTTTCAGCACAAGTGTGCTGGGAGGCAGTTCAGCAGGTGGCTGATGTGGAGGGATGGAGAGCACTGCTCCTGTTAAATGCAGTTTGTCCCTTTTTGAGCTGTGAGAGATCCATTCTCTCTCAGTAGCTGGCCCCAGAGCTCAGGGTACTGGAAGAAGCCCCTTCTATTCCATTTGAGCATGTATTGTGAGGAATCAGACTCAGAAGGACTTCATTAGGAAGGAAAGTCTGGAGGTTTCTAGTCCAACTCTTTGCTCACGGCAGGATAATCTTAAAGCTGTATCAGACTGCTTAGAGACTTACCTTGATACATTGACATCTCCAAGGAAAGAGATTTTCCAGGTTGGCTGAGCACCTATTCCAATACTGAGCCACCATTGGGGTTGGCTAATGTGTTTGTTTCACATATCCAATTGGAGGTTCCCTTGGAATGATTTGTCACTCTTATCTTTTCACTGGATCCCTCAGAGAAACCTCTCTCTGTCACCCCTTCTCAAGGTAGATCTCAGACTATGGCGTGGGGGGAAGGAGGCAGAAATGCATAAGCAGGAGTGGATGAGAAACCTGCAATGGGTGTTGGGGATTTTTTTATCCCAGCCTGTTTGCAACACCTGACCCACAAGCTGTACCTCGGTGCCCTATGTTTGGTAAAAGGAGAGACAGAGATAGCTCTTCTCCAGATTCCAGAAAACTTTGTTTTGGGTAAATTTTGAATAGCAGGGTGGGCATGAATACAAGAGTAGTGAGTCACACATGACATAACTGGAGTCCTTTCAAATGAGAGATGGCAGACCAGAGACTTTCATTTTGCAGCACAGGCCAAACCTGAGACTTATCTAGATTTATTCCCTCTGTGTTGAGTGACTGGTGAAAGGTGTGGTGATGAACTGTGGTGTCTGTCTCAGCTTGCTGGGATACTGAAGGGCTGTTCCTGCATCCAAACCAAAGACCTTATCTTGGGGAGATGTTAGAGCGCAATCCTTGTGTTAGGACCAGGCAAAAGTGGGAATTTTCTAAATAGCATAATTGATTTCTGCTGATTGGTCCTGGTTTGCCAGTGGGCTGTGTGAAGCACTCCTAGCTGCCTTGTACAAGCAGCATTGAAGGGAATAGCACCCTGAAGCAACGTGATGAGGCAGCAATGTTGGGGCAGTGCCATGCAGGGCTTGGCCTGTCCATTTCAGCTGCAGTGTCCATGTTGCTGTGGGCTTTGTGGTTCTGTGAACCCTAAACCTAAGCGTAACCCTAACCCTAGCCCTAGTCTGCAAATTTAACCTCCGCATTGGAGCGAACGAACCCGTGGTATTGCTGGAGCCAGTGAATGAAGTGTGAAGGGAGCAATGTTTGGGTAATTCTATGCTGGCCTTGACCTGTGCATTTCAGCTGCAGTGTCCATGGGGCTGTGGGCTTTGTGGTTTTGTGAAGCCTAACCCTAGGCGAAACCCTAACCCTAGCCCTAATTGTAAAATTTAGCCGAGCACAGGCGAGAAGGAACTGCAAAGAAGATAGAAGTCAGGAGTTTTTGGCACCTTTATGCAATGTTAGGCTTGCCTTTCGCATTGCCAGTGTCCCAGAATGTCTGGGCTTTGTAGTTTTGTGAAGCCTAACTCTGGGCAGAACCCTAACCCTAGCTTTAATTCTAAATTACGGCAGAGCTGTGGCCTGTATGGAGTGCGAATGAGAAAGAAGAGGAGGGAGGAAGTTTTAGGCATTTTTACACAATGGTAGGCGTGCCTTTCGCATTGCCAGTGTCTATGTATGTCTGGGCTTTGTGGTTTTGTGAAGCCTAACCCTAGGCGAAACCCTAACCCTAGCCCTAGTGTGCATGCTTTGCTTCCTCATTGGAGTGAACGATTTCGGGCTAAGGCTGCTACTGCGGAAAGAACCGTGGAGGGTGTAATGTTTGGGCAGTGCTACGTTGGCCGTGGCTTGTCCTTTTCAGGTGCAGTGTCCCTCGAGCTGTGGGCTTTGTGGTTTTCTAGTTGCCGACCCTAATAGTGACTGTAAACCTCAAGCTAGGCAAAGCTCGAAAGGCACCCGCCGGTATGTATGGTTCCAAGGATGGAAAAGTGTGAAGTGAGCAATATTTGGGCAGTGTGTTGCTTCCTTGGCCTTTCCATTTCAGCTGCAGTGTCCCTGGAGCTGTGAGCTTTGTGGCTTTCTGAACCCTTACCCGTAGCGTAGGCCTAGTCCTAACCCTACGCCTACTTCTGTGCCTATCCTGAGCACTAAGGTCATCCAGGCGTTAGCATTGGTCCAAAGAGAGAAGCATGGAGGAAGCAGTACTGTGTCCTGCTGGCATTTTCCTGGTCTCTGTATTTCCTGTCTAAGCCCTGTTAATATGTTGTGTTCTCATCCTTTGCAGGAACGAGAAGCTGAATATGAAGAAAGTGTGGCAAAAGAAGAGCAGCCTGTGGTGAGTTCCATCATCAGAGGGTGTGTCTGTCTGAGCGTACAAATATTGGAAAAACTAGTCCTGTAAGAGGCATAGAAGAGGTGTCAGAGAGGATGCATCTTCTTCTTGCTTTTTGGTGGCTTTGGTGGGCAGGTGCTTTTGAAGCTGTGGCTGCTCCATGATGCAGTTCGCTCTGGTACTGTGGAGGGATAGAACTGCAGCTCTGTATTTTCTATATTGTAGGTCGCTGGAGAGAGGCAAGGAGAGGCAGGGCTGGCAGGAAAGAAGACCATTGAAACCATCAAAGCGGTAAGGTTGTGTTGCTCTGCCCGTGTGGCTATGTTCCTTACCAGTCTCTCAAGGGGGGCTGTCAGGGGGTTACAGCATCAGTCTGAAGAGTAACCTGTGCTTTAACATGAGGGCGGATTGCCTATGCCTGCAGCAGCAATCCATCCTTCTCCATGGTCATCGGGGAGGGCTTTGACTCCTGACAGTCACGCACCAGAAATTCTTCCCTCCTGAGAGGAGTGAGGTGTGGGGTTCCTGTAGCTGCAGCTGTCTCTCACATGTGGGGTGTGACAAGAGCTGCTCTTGCCCTGTGGGGTTTGCATCCCAAAGGAGCACAAGGAAGCTGTGCTCAAGGCATCAGGTCTATCCCTGAAGGGCTGTGCAGTCCAGTGGGCATCTGTGGAAGGTGGAAATTGATCATGATGCTTGACATGGGAGATGTACTGGGAGGGTGTGGGGATTTGTAATTCCATGCCTGCAGATTTCAACAGTTTGGTGATTTTCTGAGGAAATCCTTAACCTGAATAGTCAGAGTTGCCTGACCCTGGCTTGTACTTCAACAGGGCACTGCTTGCTGGGGGTGGTGGTCAAAGCAACAACTGATGCTGCAGCAGAGAACTGAAGTTGGGGCAGTGGGCGGGGGAGGGATGGTGTGTGACATCTTCAGGACATGACCTGTGTGCTCAGGGTTGTGGTACAGTCTTGGAGTAGAGGTTATCAGGGGAGATGACACGTGGTACTCTGTGTCAGCACCTCTGCTTCTGTTTGTCCAGCTAAGCCTTACCCTGGCTTGTGTGGTGTCACTGATGTGCTGTTCTTGTGCTGCACAGGCTGAGAGGATCATGGAGGCTATCGAGCTGTACAGAGAAGAGATGGCAAAACTAAAGGAACACAATGCCATATGCAAAGCTGCAGGAAAAGAGGTAAATGAGGAATGTAACAATTCCAAGATGTGTTGGCTGTATCCTCCCATCACAGGTGGCAGGGCTTAGCATGTAGATAAAGTCAGGACAGCTGGAAACAGCAGACATTTGCTCTAATCTTTCAGAGAACTAAATGGCACCATGCTCTGGGTCATAATTAGGGGTGTGTTCTTTCCACTGATCTTTACACTTTAAGTCATAGCAGGACCTAAAAGTTTTGTCCCTGGAAGAGCATGCTGCTGCACGTTCATCCTAAAGCCTCATATTTGCTTCATCTCAATGCTCCCTGCTAAATAAGGGGCTGTGATAGAAGTGGGAAAAGTCACAAGAAGTGGAAGAAAATTCATCCATGTTTGAGTTAGTTATATATGTCTGAGAATGAGATTGTCTGGTGGCTAAAAATGAGGCCTTCAGCAACATTCTGGGGAGGTTGGAGGTGTGGGAATTGCAGGAAGACACTCAATAAAAGCTCTCTTCTACTGTGGGTAAAAGTTTGCTCTGAATATGCATTTATACACACACACACTTTCCTCATTCTAACCCATTCTGTGTCTCCAGGTTCCCTTTCCTGTCAATCCCATTCTCCGTGCCTATGGAAATATTACAGTAAGTGGAATACAGCGGCCCAGGCTGCAGGTTGTAGTCCATTCTCGGCTGCAGGGGGCTGGTTGATTTGCTGGCTGAGCCAACGTGCTGGATTGCTGTGGGAAAGGACTGCTTGGTTCACCTTTTCGTTCTTGTGCAAAGTGAATATAATTTAGGGTTTTCATGCTGATGGGGTATTTTTTGGTTTTTCTTAAATTTTTTAGTATTATGCATGTGTTTTACAAAAGTTTAACCCTGTCGGGGTTAAACAACCCTGATGGTAGCCATGACCTTATGATGTTCCTTATCACGAGCCAGAGGTTTACAGTATTCTTCAAGATATGGGAAAGCTAGTTCAAACCTTTCCCAGGTTTATTTATGTGGTGTTGCTACACCAGTTACTGATTCTGTTCCTATTCCTGCAGAGTTTACATTGAGAAAATTCTGAATGGTATTCTCAATGCCCAGGTATTGCAGGCTAGAGCTGGTGCCCTTATTAACTCATGTCATACTACTACACAACAGTATTCAGTAAATTCTGAGAATTTTTGGCATATTACAAAATACACAAGACAAGAATGCATGGATTTCACTGATAAATAAAAATCTGCTTCTCTGAGTAGATTAGTTTTTGTTTTCCTGGTTTATTCCCATGTGCACTCCCAGACTGTGTTTTTTAGGCATCCTTAGGGATAGCCTTCTTTTTTCACTCACCTGTCTTCATGCAGTCATACAATGGTTTGTGTTGGATGGGACCTTGAAGATCATCTCATTCCAACCCCTCTGCCCTGGGCAGGAACACCTCCCACTAGACCAAGTTGCTCAAAGTTGTGTGTCAGTGCCAGATGAAACACGCTTTGTCTTCCTTCTAATTACCTGTAACCACCTTGCAAGAAGCCCTCTGTCCCTTCCTCCATGATTTTAGATCTGTTTAATTGTAAGTTGGATAGGCTGAACAGAAGTGAATGAAATCCTCTGACTTAGGAGTTAGAGGTGCTTTTCTTTCCCAATTCCCAGCTCCCAATTCACATCTGCCAAATGCTTTCAGCAGATAAACAGAAGTAGCAGGAATTAAGTCATTGGGAGATGAGTTTGTTTAAGATTTTATATCTATAGTTTGTTTCACCAAGCTTTTTATCCAGTTTGTACAACATTCATTGACATGAATTGAGATGATTTAGCTGGTTGAATATAAATTAGATTTTTCATAATATACTTTAACAGTGCAGAGTACCCTGAGAAGGCTGAGGGAGAGCTTCTCAGAGTGGCAGCTGATTGAAGCTGAAGGGGTTTCCTTTTCATTATATTCAGCTTGATGTGTCTGTCTCACAGGATGTGATGGTGTGTTTTTAACTGTATGAAATGGACCTTAGGGCATGTTGATCCTAGAATGTTTCTTGTTAAGCAGGGCTGGTGTCTTTCCTCTGTTGCAGCCTTCTGCGTACGTGCTGGAAGTTTTCAAGAAGGTCAAGTCGAGGTGAGTCTCAAGAGCTTTATTGCTGAACAGATATGTAACTGAATGTTGGGTTTCTAGGCCCAGGACTGGCTGGGGTCCTTGAGTGCTCTCTCCTGCAAGGTATGTGCAGTGCTAGAAAGTGTGGAGTCACTGTTTCCAGCAGTCTCTTTAGGAACATGCATGGAATTGGGGAATGGGAAGTGTTCCTTCCACGGGGAGTGTGGGCTGAAGCTTGTGGATGTGCGTTGGCTGCTTGGAGATGCACACGTACATGGAGAGCAGTTTGGGGATGCTGAGGAGGGAAGGCTGCTCCCTGTGCCATAAGATGCCTGGGCTGTGCAGGTGCAGGGCATCTGGTGCAGATGTGGGCAGTTGTGGACCAGCTGCTTAGCACAGCTGAGTACCAGAGGAATGCTTAGTACAGCTGAGTACCAGAACCTACCTATGTGGATGTGTTTCCTGCTCATCTGTAGCAGGGCAGGGGCTGAGACTAATGCTTGTGTCCCTTTGCTTTTTCTCTCAGTGAGCTGGAAGAGTCTCTCCTGGTTCTGCCCTTCTCCTATGTCCCTGACCTGCTCAGACTCTTCAATGAATATATTCAGCTGGGCTCAGATGTTGAGCTTCTGTGCCGAGCGCTCCTCTTCCTGCTCAAGTGAGTCCTTTATCTGCCCAGACAGTATCTGGGCTTTCTTCTGAGTCTCTGGGCCTGAAACTCTTGGGAAGCATCTTTAAGAATAAACGTGTGGTCTTTGCAGGAGATAACGAATCTCTGCAGCCCACAGTGTGTGGGAAGGAACTGATTGGATGCAAAGTGCTGACATGCCCAGATGGGGTTGCTAGTCCTGGTGGCCCAAGTCTCACTGGAATGAAAGGCCACCATCAAGTCTGAAGTGGCACTGTTGGTAGCACAGTCACTGTAGAGCCTGTTCCTCAGAAATACTTTCCCCTTGAACCACTGTTAAACTTCAGAAAACAGCTTTTCCAGATAAATTTATCCATGCCTGTTACAGTGCTGGTCTGGGAAAGACTAATTAAAAAAAGAAAATGTCCAGAACATACAGAGGCTCAGGAGAGGGGCTTTGTGATGTTTCCAAGAACAACGCTGCAATACATCACTGCCTGCTTTGTTCCCAGGATACATTTCGGGCAGATCACAAGCAACCAGATGCTGGTGACAGTGATAGAAAATCTGAAGAAAACCACCATCTCCAGAGTCAGGGAGGCTCGGGTGAGTGTTGCAGCCTCCCGTGTTCCAGGATCTAGAATAATGGGAGGAGACAGTGTTTGTGAGCATGAGTTGTCTGTGGTGTCTAGTGGGGAGGTTGGTTGGGGGTCAGAGCCCATTTAAACCATCCTCTTTTTAAAAGCAACTAGGCTGCCTTTTCCTTATGTTCCCCCTCGTGTGGGAATAGCCAGTGGTGAGCTTACATTTGTGCTCCTTGCCTCATTTGCACTTGGTTTTCTGATACATGTGTTTGGATCTTGGCTCACTAGTTTCTAAATATGTAGAAGCTAAAGTAACTCTGTGCTTCTCTTGGGCTTTTCTGTGGGCTGCTACCTCAATGCAGGCTGTGCTTTTTCCCAGAGGAAGCTTCAGGTACCTGCCAGCAATTTGTCTTTCAGAAAATACAGTGCATTATAGTTGCTCTTAAGAGAGGACTGTGGGGAACTGAGTGCAGAACTGACTGTTCTGCTCAGATGAAGTTTACATTTAAACTAACATTGCTTTCTGTAGAGGGTGGCCAGTGCAGGACCCTCTGCCCCCTAACAAGCTTGGGATGTGCCTCACAATGTGGTGCTGGTCTGTCTCTGCAGGATGTGCTGGGATTCAACATGGCAGGACTCCAGTTCCTGAAGAGAGAGATTGAGGCCAAGGACGAGGTGACATTTTTTGCTGATGCTACTGAACGTTTTGAGGAGAAGAAGAGGAAGAGAAAGAAGAAAGAGAAGATGGTTCTTGCAGTGCTCTAGCATTTGCTGCCCAAGACCCAGAGCACCTGGATGGACTCATGTAACCTCACTGCTGACCAGGGAAGTGTTCCTGTGGCTGAAGATCTGTGATGATGTCCAGTGGCTGGGATGAAGTCTGTCCCCTCCCCATGTGGTGTAACCCAGCATGTGAACCCAACTCAGAATGGTTGTCTCTGAGATGGACTCCGTGTAGTCTGCTGCAGATGGATGCATTTAGACTCTTTCTGAGGTGGCTGTCAAAGGCTCTTCCTCCAGTGGAATGCCTGTTAGAAATGGAGTTGATTTATTCTGAGATCTGCTCCTTCTGGCAGCATTGATTCAATGGAATCCAGCACATGAACTGCTGGTGAGACCATGCCCAGCTGGCAAGATTTTTCAGTTTTGGCACCTGCTGGTGGCTTCTGGCCTCTGGAAAAAGCTCTGTGACTTCTGCTGGAGTGTGAGGACTTGACCTACAGCTACTCACTCTTTAGTGGGACAGGGAGAAGCATGGCTACACTCTATTAAAGGCATATTTATATTTGCTTTATAAGACAATTGTGTTCACAGTGTTCTGTCTTGGTATTTCTTTTGTAAATCCTCAGCTGCCTTGGCCTGTGTGTCAGTTTTCAAAGAATTTTTTTACAGAGAATAAAATCAGTGGAAGCAAATGAAAAGGATGTCATCCCAGACTGTTTTTCTGGAGAGCTGGCAGACCAAGCTTGAGAAGCCTGCATTGTTTGCCTCTTACTTGCTCCAGGCTTTAGAAATTGCACTGATTTGTTACAATGTTGTACTTGTGCTGTATCAGATGAAATGATTTATTTTCACAGTGGGGGCAGTGGGGCAGAATAAAGTGAACAAGTCTCTGCTGCAGTTGTTATCTCTAGGCAGCACCTCAGGTGTAACAACCACACCTCTGCTGTTCCTAAGTAACTTTGTCGGGGGATGATTGTTCACTTGTCTCTTCACAGTCTGGGTAATTTATGCATCGTGCTCCATTTCCAGGTGGGGCTCAGACTCTATAGAAATGGCAACCTTCATAGAGCTCAGTTGTTTCTGGGTGCCCATATAATTTTTTATTTGTCCAGATAGGGATGAAACTTGTGATCAAACAGCTGCACTCCAGCATGTCTCTATCCTGACTTATCCTGCTCTGTTTAATTTTATTTTGTTCTTATCCTTTACTACTCCCAAAATAGACCCTCATAAGAGGGATTACTAGGAGGAAGAGGAGGCACTGTAGGGTGATACATTTTGTTGGTAAACTCAGCTGACATCTGTTATCCACATCAGCTGCTGCTGAAAAAGGCCAGGCCTGGAAAAACAAATGTTACAGATGGAGAGATGGCTTGTGACACCAAAGTGCACCCTCAGCTGAGGTGACTGAGGAGAGACATGCCAAAACCAGGTACCAAAAGGGGAAGGCTGACTGTGCCTCTGTTTACCTTAATGGCAGGGAGATAGTTGTTATGGATGCTGTGTAATGAGCTGCTGTTTGATGATCCCCTGGGAGAAAAAAACATGACCACAGGCACATGAACTCGGGGACTGATGAGAAGGATGTAAATGGTGATATAGAAGAGTGGCTGGGGATGCAGAGTAATCTTATAATGATGACAGGAATCCTCTGATCTAAGTTGGAGGAGGTGGAATTCCTTCATCTTTGTTTGCTGTCACTGGTATTGGGGAGGAATCCTTGGAGAAAATCTCTTTTAGGTGTTCGGAAGTTGTTCTCTCTCCATAGCTGCTGACAGAGGCTGCCCTGCGGAAGTTTGCCTCTGGTTCTCAGATTTGTTTCACTTGTGACTGCTTTGTACTAATGCAGAACTCGGGTGGCTACTGAGAGCCCAGCATATGCTTTAAATGGAAGAGGTCTGTCCTGTGCCAACAATCCACAATCCATGGGACATCAGTTTTCCCTTTCTTGGCTGAAATTCCCTGGATTTACAAACATGAGCAGGAAAGCACTTGCAAGTACAGGACAAGCTTAAGTCTGTATTATTAGAATATGTATCTCACCTAACAGTGTGGATGGGAGGGTTCAGAACTGGCATTCATATTTCACACTGTGAAAGCTACTATTAATGCCCAGTCATGGGATTCTCAGTCACTGAAGTGTTGAGAGACCAAGTCATCTGCATGTATCAAGGAAAATTCCCTATCTCTCTCCCAGGATGTCACATGTTGGAAAACTGATGAAGCATGGGACAGCACCTTGCTAGAAATGAGTTCATAAACCTGAAGCAGAGCTACACTTGGTTCACAAATATGACAGCTCAAAAAAAGCCTGTGATCTTTCTTTCAGTCATTGCTCTAGGTAGGAACAAGGAGGGGAAAAACACCATCTTAAGTGGCTCAGTTTTCCATTATGAAGAGAGATAAGCATTTGAAGGTGCTCATGTGTGATTGTGAATGAGAGGGTGTCAGAATCCCTCTCTGTCAAGTGTAACTGTGTGGGCTTGCAACCCCCATCTGGTGTTTGCAGCTAAGCAAAGGTAGGTGAACACAGAACGTTAAGCCTGTGATTGTGAAAGCAAACAGAAACTTAGGAATTAGAAGACCAGAGCAGGTCAGCAGCTCCTGAAGGATCACAGTTGACTGTGTTGAAACCTGGTGCATTCCCAGTACTTGAAAAAGATTTCAGGTGTCTCAGCACAGATTATTAGAAACCTAATCCCTTTTAAAAACAAACTTACTGGGAACCATGCAACACTGCTCTGTAGTAGGGTTGAAATACACAAATCTTTCCACTGTTTGCATTTCAGACAGCCACATTAGGAGATTGTGCAACTTTTGAACCACCTTTCCCATTAATAGGGAACAGGCAAAATATTTATTCTCCTTTAATCTGACTAAATAAATGAAAAAAAACCAAACATTGGAATGTTTCCATAAGGTTGGACTAAAACGTGGGTATTTCAGTGTTGCTGATCCTCATGTTGATCTTCTAGGGCTCTAACCTGTAGTGGAAGAGGACAGAAAATTAACGTGAATGGAAAGAAGACTAAACAAGAAACCCCAGCTCTACCTTTGTACAGTTGTTGAAGCAAACCCAATAATTACATCCAGATTCTTTGCAAGTGTTGAGTGAGCACTGTGATTGTCAGGGACTGGCTTCAGTAGATTTGGCCTTTTGCTGTTGGAAGGGAACAACATGAGACAGAGTTCTTACATGGGCTTCAAGTAGATTAAGAGTTTGCTTTTATTGCACAAATTGAATGACATAAAAATCATAACTACACATTCAAGATGGACAGTCTGCTTAGGAATACTGAAGACTTTCACAGGCATCTTCTTGTGCGGTATTTAATTCTGAGTATATTAAGAGAATATTTTTGAAATGTTTTAAATATTAATGTGAAATAACTACAGAAATCTAAATGAGATACAACTAAGTTTGGTCAGGTGATGCTTGATTAGTACTAGATTTTTGCTTGTTGGTCTCTGCTAGGAGGTGTGGCAAATTTCTGATCAAGTATAATATTGCAGGGAGGCTTCTAGGTCTCAGTGGAGACAATCACTGGCTCTGGTGATAACCACCTGGGAAAGGTGATAGGAACTTAGAAAGTTGTCACAGTGCCTCTGCAGTGACTTGACTGTTTCTGTTCTGGGTGGCTGAACAAGACTATTTAACCAATTACAGGATTTAACCTAGGAGTGTCAGTGTTTCCTGTTTTGGGAGACTAAACCAGCCTATCCAGAGTTCCTTGACATGTCTGAGATGGATATGGTTTTGAGTCCAGGAGATTTTGAGGAGAAGAATGTTCAAAAAGGCATAGGTAGAGTTTATTTAGGTAGCCTGGGATAGCTGTAGCCAGCTTCTGTAGGAATTATCAATCGATTTACAAAAGGACCCAGAGGAGAAGGGAGGTTTGGCTGTGGTGACAGCAGCTATGATTAGCTGCATTAGAGATGTGGGAGGGGAATACTGTGTAGTTAAATAATCTCTTGTCATGGAAGATGACCCCGATCAGAATTTCTCTTAGGACTGGGGCTGTCTCACTGAAATGTGAACTGACTGGATGAGTATTTTTCTTCTGTTCAACACGTAATGAGAGAAGTTTGTCTGAACTGCCCCCACGATGAGCTCCAGGCTGTAAATCCCTATGGTAGAAGGCATTAAACTGGTTGTTTTTCTAGACTGTGATTGTGTGTTACTCTGGGGGTGAAATTCCACACTGCAAAAGGTATAAAGATATTTCAACAGGAAAAAAAAGGTATACTTGATGTATACTGGGCAGTCCTAGAGCAGATGCAGCAGTCAGAAGTACATGGCTGTGAAGTTTTTGAGAACTGACTGATGTGGTCTCTTCTCTTTTTCTCCAGAGGAGAGGAAATGAGATACAGCTGGGATTTCTTTGCTGATTTGTTAGATAACAGGCTTAGATGGCCTATTATCTAACATTTGTTAGATGGCAGGCTTACAGATGTTTAACTTGAAAGAAAAAGATGATGTCAGTGTTACACATATGAAGCAAACTGGGGACTGTGGAGCTGAGAAGAAACATCCATAGGGTTCCTGTTTATGAACTGTCACCATCGATTGTATTGTAGATTGCCTGAGCTCATGGGGGTGAGGTGAACACCAGCCTAATGTTAAACATGTTGACTGGTGGTTTGTGAGAAATTCCCAGTAAGGCTTTCTTGTTGTCAGGGAAGACTTAACCATTCCAAGACACTCTTAGAAAGTGTCTAAAGGAGGCCTACAAAGATGGAAAAGGGTCTTGAGGGGAAGCGTTGTGAGGAGTGGATGAGGTCACTTGGCCTGTTCAGCCTGGAGGAGACTGAGGGGAGAGCTCACTGCAGTCTTCAACATCCTCACGAGGGGAAGAGGAGGGGCAGGCACTGATCTCTTCTCTCTGCTGGCCAGTGACAGGACCCAAGGGAATGGCCTGAAGCTGTGTCAGGGAAGAGTTAGGTAGGATATCAAGAAAAGGTTCCTCACCCAGAGGTTGGTGGGGAATGGAGCAAGCTACCCAGGGAAATGGTCATAGCACCGAGCCTGACAGAATTCAAGAAGTGTTTGGACAACGTTTTCAGACACATGGTGTGACTCTCAGGATGTTTGGTGCAGGGCCAGGAGTTGGACCTGACCCTTGTGAGTCCCTTCCAACTCAGGATATTCTGATTTTTCATATGGACTGGTTCTCTAAGGCTACAGAAATGTGCTGAAGGAAACTGTGTGTGCAGAGGGTTGTGCGTATTTGAACTTGTCACATTAAGGCTGCCCTATCTGTAAGACTCCTGTCCCTTACTAGACTTGCTGTCAGTGTCAATGCATCACCAGTAAGACTTGGTTTTAAAAAGTGTTAAAGAGAGGCTGATTTATTAGGGCTTAACTGTACTAAGTTCAGGAGGCTCAAGGACTTGTTTAATGTGGAGACAGTAAGTGAAGGCTTTGGGGCAGGACTGAGAAGGCCCTGCTGTGAGTGCCTCTGCCATGCTGAGCAGTTGAAATAACTTGCAATTCCCTTGTAGAGAGTGCTTTGGTTAATGCCATCCCATATTTCCCTTCTCTTGTCACAGTCAACAAGTCGGTGTTATAGGTGCATCATTTGCATGAGGTTTGCTCAGGATGCTGCTGATGAAGCAAAGAGGAGGTAAAACAACTGTACTTTAATTTACAGCTGGTGTCACTGCATCCAGTACTTACATTAACTACAAGGCTTTCGTGGGAGTGTAATCCGTAACCGTGGCTTGGGGATTGTAGGAAGTGCCTGGACTGCTGCTGCCATCCCTCCCTGGGGGTACCCTTCTGGGCGGCTCTCATAAATGTCTGCGCTTAGCACAGGTGGAATATCTTGCTAAGGATCTAACCATTTTGGTGCATTTATTTAACTTAAATAACATGTGGAGGGAGGAGTGAATTCTGGAGATAAGGTTGTGAAACATCTTGAATCTGGAGTACTGCTCTCGGGTCAAAGATTAAAGGAACAGGTAAAATGTGGGGGAAAGGCACATGTTTTGGAGGTTGGTCTGCAACTGTGTCTGAGGACTGGGTGAGTGGGAACAGAACAGCAGCTGTTTTTGCTGCTATGCCACCCACCCTCTCTAGCTCAGCTCTGCAGTTATAGGCATGAAAGGTTTATTTGGATCAATGCAAAGTAAATTTAGGGAGTTTCAATGTCACATCCAGGGCATATAAAGGCTCAGTGGCGTTGCTGTCAGCTATTACTCTGGTCAGGCTCAGAGTACCCTGAAGTTCTCCTTTCTTTGGTAAGGGTGGTCCTTACTCTGGATGAAGCTTGCCTTGCTATTTCTGTTACAGCTTTCCAGAGGACCCCTTCTCCCAGACTTCTAAGCGTAAATTTTATTGAACGCCAAAGAGAACTTCACCCTTCTTGTCTTGCCCTTAAAAATGAGCCTGTACTTTTATCTAAAAATTAATTGTAGTTTCTGGAGCAAAAGAGAAAGAAAAATAATAGCTATTGACTTTGCTGTTTTCTTTTACTGTACTGCTGTCCTCGGTTAAACAACTGAAAAGCCCACTGAACCCAGACAGGCTCATTTCTGACAGCATTCATGTGCTTCTGTGCTTGCATCTTTGCTGCTGCAGGCCTTGTCCCATTTGCCTCTTTAGTATCAGGTTGATACATCATTTTGTTCATGAGGTTGTACCACAGGTGTACCACAGCTTCAAAAATGTAATAAAGTATTTTCATGAGGGGTGGAGGGAAAGAGTTTCTATTACCTTCATTTATTTTTAAAAAACACTTCTTTCTGAGCTGCTGTTCTTCTTTTCCCCACTTTTCAAACCATGCTATTCTGATGTAAAATGCTTTTGGCATCAGAATCTTAAATTGTTTATTTGCTGTGCTTTTGAAAACACTCGTTTTTGTATTTCTGAAAAAGACATTAAAGCTTGCTACTGCAACAGCCTGCACTGGGAACAGTGCTTGGGGCTCCTGACAGGAAGATGATCCCCAGGGTGGATGCTACAAGGTGTGTGTAAGAAATGAGACAACAAAGGATATTTGCTTTCACAGGCAGGAGAAGAGTTTCTGTCTCTGTTAATATTTCAATATCATGGGAAACTTCTTCAAGGCCATCAGTGTCTTTCCCTCCAATTACCATGGCCAAAATCTCTATCTCCAGTTCAACCTGCAAGCCTGCTGCCACCTAGGAGAGACAAAGGATGACTCACAGTTAAGGTGCAAGTTTCATACATGGTCCCCTCCAGCAGTCCTTGGAGCAGGTGGCTCTTCAGTGTTTGATGCAATTAAAGGCTCACTGCCCAGCATGTAGGATTGCACTTGCCAGTTACCCAGTACCTGTCTCACTAGAAAGGTCTGTACAAATCATTGTCTCTTCACTGGGCAGCTTGAAATAAAACTGCCAGGTGTTGGCATTTTTCCCCCTTAAATTTCCTTTTAGGTTCCAGAGGGAAAAGGGGAATTGGGACAGCTGGGAGAGAAGCCAAATGAGAGGTGGTTGATGTCCCAAGCCTGTCGGTGTTAGAGGCATTTGGACAGTGTCCTTAATACCATACTTTAACTTTTGGTCAGCCCCCAAGTGGTCAGGCGATTGTAGGTCCCTTTCAAATCAAACCTTCTGTTCTAAAAAGAACATAGAGGTAGGAAGATACAAAACGGACAGATGAGTGGAGAAGAGAATGGACATTACTCCAGCCATCCTGCTGTATTTCTGTAAGGCCTCTGACACAGTCCCCTACGTCATCCTTCTCTCTCAACTGGGACCTTTATAGATCCCTTCAAACCAAACTATTTTGTGATTTTAAGTACTGAGTTGTGGCTAAGGCTCTGGACTAGGAGGTTTGACTCACATTCTAACACTGCCTCCCTGCACAAGTAATTCCTTCTTGATTCCATGCATTGGCAAGATAATGCCTGCTATTACATGGATGCTCTGGGGAGACTGGCCAGCACTATTTATTCAGAGATAACACGAAGGTGAAAAAAGAGACTGAACAAAAGCAGAAAGCATGAACTCTTCCTACATAATGGGATAATTTAATGTGCTATGGTGCTTTGCTAGATAAAAAACTTAAGGTGGAGAACAGTTGGAAGCAGAAGAAAAGACTGAGGCAATAATTTACTAGGTTCAAATCCTGAAGGTATCAGGACAGGAAGTTAAGTCTAGACAGAGCAGATACAACAAACACCCTAAGCAGAAGAGAAAACTCAGAGGCAGTGGTAGAGTTATCCTGTTTGCTTTGAAAAATCTCTCTATAACCTCACTGCTTGACCTGATGCTTTCCACTGAACTTAACATGTTTATCCCTCTGCATTCTGGCACAGGCCAGAGTGCACTTGAGTGCATGAGGTGCTCAGCTGAAGGTGGCAGAGGGACAGTGGAAGACCTTCACTTCAAATAACTTTTTAAACCAAACTGTGTACCCTGGCAGCTCTATTCCCAGACAGCTGGTGTCCCAGACAGGAGCCCTAGCTAGCCTGAGGGCCAGCTGAGTCTAGAAAAAATCCCAAAAGCTCTCCTGTGTAACCTACAGGTCCTGGTGTGTACATCACTCTCAATCCTGTGTACGGAGGTGGCTGCTTCACCCGAAACCTGTCAGAAAGAGAAGAGAATCAGTTTGCCAGGAACCGTTTCAGGCAGGAGAAGTCACATGTAGGAAGCAGGCTGCCTGTTCTTCCTCTGCTTTTGTAAATGACAGCAGAATTTCTTAGCTCATCCCTTCCATCCTAGTGTACAAGTTGGACTCCAGCAGTATTCCTGGGCTTCTTGCTAAGCCTCCAGTTTCTAACAAAAAACCCCCAAAGGAGCAGATGATTGGGCCAAAGTAAGCCTTCAAAGAGCTTGTTAACACTGCCTGGTCCTTCCAACAGATTGTGAAACATTAGCTTTTTCAACCTGCACATTCAAAAGAAGCTGAAGTACAAACAGCTTTTTAGCAAACACCTGTGTGTTGCAGACTCAAAAATCCGTAACAGTATTTATTTTATATCCTTTGATACGGTTCTATTGCAGAAGGCATGATACTGCTATGAATTTTGTGCAAATAATCTTTAATTTATTGGTACCAATGAAACCAGAAGTTTAAATCCCTCATTTTTTACTAATTGTTTCACATCTGAGATTCAGTTCTTTTGTGAATGCAACTTCCTGGTTTCCAGATTTTTAAAGACCATTAGATCAGATATGACCTTTACTTTTGCACTGCTCTGGAACTGATCCTGTGGATTTCATTCCTGCCGAAGAACATTTTACCAGCATGCCCTTGCACCAGAAGCTGTTAAAGGCAGTAGAAGAGGCATTCCTGGGATATGGCTCCATCTTATGGAAAGCTCAGGCAGGCCTATAAAGTGGCTGTCAGAATTCCTGCACTTTCTCTGGAGTGGTGGCTGTTAGGAGAAACTGTACTTGATTTCTGCCAGGATCTATTTGGAGAGATAAAAACCAGGGTGCTAAGAATTCAAACTAACCTTGAGAAATTCACACCAACATTCTTCATGATGACAGTGGTTGTATAGGTGCAGCCTTCCTTTAACACTCCAAATGTCACTCGGGGTGGGATGAGATGGAAGCTGCTAAGATCCTGTCTTGTTGCAAGAGAAGATATGCTGACCTTTCCTGCCACAGGATCTTCTATCTTTGCAAACAAAATATGAGACAAAGAGAAAGTTGGTGGCCCTTAAGTCAGGCACAGAGTTACTTAACCTACATATGACCTCTGTCCACTCACCCTGAAGAATTACAAAAAGACATCCTAATCTGAGTAAAAACTGAAGCAGTGCTTTGAATACTGTCTGAAAATTTATTTCAGGTTTGAGTTTTCAGAGTTATTAAGCCATTGAGGTGTCTCAGAGAAAATGGGGGAAGCTCTGCTCTTTTGGAAACAGCTTTCATGTAGGTGCCTGATGCACAAATGAGTTTGTCCTATCATTTGAGAAGAAAGGTACTTCTAGAATTCCCAGTAAACATACATAAATTGCAACAGCCATGTTTCAGTAAACAGATTCAAAATACCTTCCAGTATTGCTACAGGGTGAAGATTTTATGGAAAAGAGATGACTCAGAGGATATGAATATTGACAAGAAAGATGTTATTTTTACCTTTTTATTTGGTATGGTGTTTGGTTTTTCTCCCCGAAGGTATGAGGGTAATATTACTTTCTCTTTTCTTGTCTGTCCTGTAACATCCACCATCAGGCTTGGAACTTTATGTTGGAAGGGTGTCTCTTCTGATCTTGCAGCCTCATTTAGGTCTGGAAGGGAAATATTTCCAAAAGTATGAAAAGGTGACAGGTGGATTTAAATTTGTATTGCAAATATTGTATCAAAAGTTATAAAAAGATATCAGCTACATTCTGGAAGGCAGATGTACCTGTTGAGCTGCTGGGACCATCACTTTGTTTGGAAGGATCCTGCAGCAGAAGGCCAGATGAAAGTGACCAATCACTTGTGCTATCAAGAAATTCAGCTGCTAAAGGGGAAATAATGGAATCCTGAGTCAAGTGGTTTTTTTTATGATCACCATCATTTTCATAAACACGTGAAAAAAAATGACAGACTCTGGCACTTTAATTTAGACAATCTTGGAAAGCTGTCTACATAACCATGAGAGGCTGGGAAAATTCTGCATGTGACATTTTGCTCTACTGGGCCACAGGGATGAAAAATGCCTATTGTGTGATTAGTCCTTTCTTGTTCTCTGGCTAACTGAACTATAAGCCATAAAGGACTAAAAGACAATCCAACACAAGTCTTATGGTCATTGAAAATGAGGAAATATGGGAATTAGTGGGGATCTGATAAAGCCCCACAGAGGGCTGATATTCCTGATATGAATCTGTGCTGTGTATGGCTTTTAATTTCACTGCATGATTTCAGTAACTTTGTCAGGGCTGCTTTTCAAACAGAACTGAAAAGTTCCATTCCTCTCAGTTCTGTAAAGCTCAAGCCTAAGACAATGATTCCCTCTTTACCTGCTTCCTGTCATGGAGTCACTGCTTTCTTCCTATATGCTCCAGTCTATTCTTAGTCTGCATGTTTCCTATTCCATATTGCTTTTGCACCAGTTCCCTCTTACCACTGAGTTTCAGAATGAAATCTCAGATATTTTTCCTATAGTCATACTAGTTTTTTTCTAAAATTGGCCTCCTTGGTTCTTGATCATCCACCCCTAACTATTATTTATTCCATCAAAGTTTTTCTTGAGCATTTTTCATCTATCCAGCCCCCATTCATAACCCAATTCTTCAGCTTAGCATCCAAAGTGATGCTTCTTCCACATTCAGTGATGTCTGCAAGAGCTTCTTCCTCCTGAAGAAGATACAAACCCCATGCCAGACAGTAGGTTACCTCCACTGGGTTCTCTTATCTCTAGAGAAGTCACACTTTCTTCTTTTTGAAGTGGAGGAAGTTCCTTAGACATTGCTTCCAGATCAGGATACTACAGAAATGTAAAAAAGAGGGCTTAGGTTTCCCAACTAAACACTTCAAAAAACCAACCAGCAGACACCCTCCTCCCGCTGATAAAAAAAAAAAAAAAGAAAGCAGTGCGAAGGAAACAGAACCAAAGTGGTAACTATAAAAAAAGATACACAGTTACATGAGATTACAACCTACATTTCTGAGCAGGCTTTATGCACTTAAGCATTTACCAGGTGATATTACAGTAGGAAAGCCCCCAAGATCACCTCTAAATTAAGAGTGTTAATTTTACTTATTCCCTTTCTAATAAGCAGGGAGAGGGGTTTGAGGGGGTAAGTAAAAAACCCTGAGGTTGAGCTTTGCTCTCTCCAGAGTTTAAGGAGTTTTACAGAGTTTGTACTCAGTGAACATATCCCATCTTCAAGATAGGATTTCCTTTACAAGGGCATATAATTCCCAGTATCAATTCTGCCACACCTGTCCTTTATAATGGTTTGTTGAGATAAAGAGATTGAGATATAAACCCAAAATTGTCTTTGGGAGTATGGGAGATACCACCTGGCCTAACAAAACTCATCCAGTTTTCAGCTGTATTACCTTTTCTTGGTAAAAGTCTTTGTAGAATTCAGATTTAAAATATGGATCAAACATTTTGTTTTTTATTGCCAAAAATGTTGTCTTCTGTTCATCCAGTTCTCTCCTAAGTGTGTTTTTTACATTGTTGGTAAGGAAAAGAAAGAAAAAAAGCATTATGACTGAGTTCACCCTGTTTTCGGTATTATGCATTAAGAAATGGAATTGGTAAACGCAAGTGGCATTTTTTTCCCTCATTCATCACATGGAGTAATATTCTTGTAATTGGCAATTTTCATAGAGGTGGATTAAGAACTGACTGGTCTGATCAGAATTCCCATGGACAGTGAGTTCCCTGCTATGAAGGGCTCCTCCTCAGAACATGCTCCATTTCTCTAAGCCTCGTGGAACATGTCTGGGACTGCCACTGGTGTCTTTCCAACCTTGCAACAAACACCAAAAGCTAATAATTGGTATTCCAGATGCATTGCTAAAATTTTGAACACAAACCTCATCTAATTTCCTTATTTTATCACAGAAAGACTTGAGAGCTCCCTGGATACAGAAGAAGCTGCTCAAACTTCTGAAGGTAAGGTTGACCAGAGTAAAGATCAGTCATGTTTTCAGGTTGATTTAGCCCAGTTTTACACTAATAGTGTTTCACTGACTCGCAGGGTCTAATATCAGCTATGAAAGGATCACTTTTAATCATACTGAGAATTTTAACACTGGTTTTAGAGTCAGAATGGCACATGATGTTCTTGTTTGCTGGCTCCTCAGATATACATATTTAAAGTAATTTTTAAAATAGGATGCAAACTAGTGTGAAATGATATATTAAAATATAACTTGGAAACTCTAAAAGGCTTTTTTATTTCATGCTAGTCAGAAAGTAATTAAGAAGCAATATGGAAAGCCTCATGTGGAGTGCTCTGTCCACTTTTGAGCTGTCTGGTGCACAAAAAAGCCACAAAGATGATTAAAGGTTTGGGAGACCTTTCATGTGAGGAGAGGTTGAGAGAGCTGGGACACTTTTGCCTAGAGAAGCTTTGAAGCACCACCATGTGAGGTGTGTCTGGGGTTCTATTTCAAAAAATCAGCTTTTATTTGTGGAATACCTGAATTTTAACCTAAAGCATAATAATTTGAAAATATTAATTTACAGTATTTTCCATAGTGTCAGAACCAGAAATGAAACACAGAGCTTCTGACTTGTTTTGCATAGTGTAAGTTAACAGCAATGCTGCTGGGTTTTGGGAAAAAGAGACTCAAACCATTTATTTAGTATTTCTGTTGCAGAAAATACCCCATTATTTGCAGGCAAGCCATTGGACCATCACCCAAGGCCTGGTGAAATCAATAATGTTCTTTACAAAAGTAGATTAAGCTGGCTCATAAAATAACTTGGTCCTACTACTATTATTACCTGTTCTGTTCTAGTTTGCTTTGCCACTTGGATTTTAGTGTTACTCTGTCTGGTCTGAATCATCAGGAAGAAAAAAAGAGAGAGCAGTGGAAATGAGAAAACTAGCAATATTCTATAAATACAAAAATATTTACAAGATAACCCTGGAAAGAAAATGCTTTTTGTGAGATTACGTTATGTAAACATCTCAGGTGACTCCTGACTCAAACTTGTATGGTTTGCACAAAATTGTGTGCTCACATCTACATTTTTATTAGATCGTTCAAACAAAGAAACATCTGAAATCCTTTCCCAACAAACTTTGAAGTATCTTTCAGATAAGGAAAGAGAGGCATAGAGGGACAAAATAATCACAGGACAAGTAAGACATTGCCATATGTATCTAGAGATCGAGCTCCCAGTCCTCAATGACGGTCAGTAAAGACATTGCCTTGCCTGTGTGCTTGGTTTCACCCCTTGTGTTATTTACATTTGCACCACTCTTCACTGCTCTGTCCTACCTTAACCCCTGCTCTTCCTTCTCTATTTGTGTTGTGCTCGTCTTCTCCGTGCGGAACACGGCCTGTTCATAGAGCTCCCTCGCACGGGCTGCAAGGAGAACAGTGCTGCTGAGTGGGTGTGCTCTGATAAGCACTGCTGGGTGTTACGATGAAAAAAACATCCAAGGATATGTTTTCAAAGCATCTTTACTTCATGGAAACCTAACAGAGTGTTTATTACTTCAAAGAACTTCATACCAATGTCAAGATCAGAACATTAACAGATAAGAAATTAATTGAATTCAATATTGAAAGGACAAGAAGCGGATTAAGTTCACACTCCCACTCTGTATTTCCTGACATATCTTTATGTTCTTTCAAGATACAAACACCTGTGGATAGGAAAAGTTGCTGACATTCAGCCACTTTCTAACTGGGGTGCTCTGAGGTCTCTGTCTACACCTGAGGAAAATAATGTGGGCTTTCAGGGACCCTTATTACATTCAACATGCTTAAGTTGTGCTTAATTGAGGCTCTGGAGCAGCCATAATCAACATTCTCATGGAAGGAAGTAGTAGTTCAATATGTATAATGAAGAAATGCCAGTCTTTCCAGGTGTAAGATTGCGACCAGCTCTTTATTAAAGAGTTGCCCTGTCCTCTGACATTTTTTTAAAAATATGCCTTGAAGCTAAGTTATGGGTCCAAAGAAATTTCCTTGGCTAAAAACAAATTTCTATAGCAAAATACAGGAGATGTGAGTATTTGAGAGATTTGATCCTATTAGAATATGACAATATCTCATAATGTTTTGGGAATTACATAAGTTCAAATTTCAAAATGTGGGTTGGTTTTTTTTGTCAACTTTTTCATATTTCATAAAATATGATTTTATTTTTCAGCTTTTCCTATTTTTACCTATTTTAAAAAGCTTGTCTTTCCTACTATCTTCTTCATTAGTAATGTTACATTAAAATTGTATCTCCATTTAGAAGGAAACTGTTCAGCAAGCATTTGTTGCAGTTTCTGTTTGCTTTGCACAGTATGCTTTTTTTTGGCAAGCCGAAATACTCCTGACAAGGTAGGAAGGGCAGAAAAAGAACATTTTAAATACTAGCATTATTATGGGATAGAATGATATGGATTTTTCTATGGAAAATACTTAGGGGTTTTTAAAAGAAACACATCTTAATTTTTATTTGTACATACTGAAAACATTAACCAATGTTAACTGGTATCTTACGAAAACTTTAACAGAGATTCATGAAGGAAAGCTAATACATTGCTCCATCTTTTCTCTTAGGCAGGTGAATGTAACCAAAACACGTGATGGTCTGAGATTGGATTTTGAAATGTAATAAACAGCCAGGATTTACTTAGTTACTCTGAAAAACTTGTCTGAAAAGTTGTCACCTTTATAAAAGTACCCAAATGTTGTCATAGTTCTTATGACTAAGAAAACTCATAATGTGTGGAAATGTAAGTCAAAATGTCAAATGCACATGCCTAAAACCAGGAATTATTTTTCAGAGGTGCTGGATCATTGATGCTAACAAGCTCTAATCACTTGTGAGAGTCACACAGAAGCATGTACATAGCACAGAGGTGAATTCACCTTTATATTCCCTCTTTAAAAATACAATACTTTTAAACTTATTATGATATTTTAAAATTTAAAAATATAGGTATTCAATTTTTATTACCTCCATCACTTACAGCTGACTTCTCCCAGTCAGGGAAGGACTGCAATGAAGAATGAATAACTGTGACTACATGAGAAGTAAAATTCACAACAACAGCATCTTGTTCAAAGGATTTATACTGTAAACAAGTGCTATCTTGTTACCCCCGTTCTTATAGTCACATGGCCAGGTATTTCAGTGTGTTAGAAAACATAAGCTGGGAAAAAAGGAAATTGTACTTCATTTTTGTACTTCATTCTTCTAAATGGGTATTTGTTTCCTTCTTGATGACATACTTCACAGATAGCTCTGTATCTTATATGGTTACTTCTTATTAGATCAACTAAGCTAATTCCTAATCAAATCCTTCTGCAAAGAATTTGAACAAGATCTAAAACTCATGGTCACAACAAGTCAAACGGGAAATGTGTTCGGGAATCTGCAGGCTTTGTTTCCGAGGAGCTCTCATGTGGCTGGCTTACTGTAAAGTGAATGGGGGATAAGAGACTGCACTAAAGCATTTCCTTTATTCTCATGCTGTCTCTGAAGCAGTTAACTGGAAACCACATTTCCTGTGACCAGGCAGCCTGGGTTGTAACAGAGCTATTGGAGACCTGGGAGCAATGTGACACTGATTTCTGAGACTGCTGCTCAGAAAAGAATTGTCCAATGTGAAATCTATAACTGGAAATGAGCTGAAGGTAGCCAGGACAATCAACAATAATTAGTTACTAGACAAATTCACTGGAACTGAGCAGCATGTGAGATTCAGCACATGGGTCTCATCAAAGTAAATAAATGTCTGCCTGGAGGATAGGGACAGATGGAGTTACTGACAGATCATTTCTTTGTCCCTTTTTCCAGAAAAGCTGTGACCCTCTTCTCCTATTTACCCACCTTTCCCATTAGCTATTCCTCTCCTTTTTCTCTCCATGCTCTATTTATCCATGCAAATTTGCAGATTATATTTTCCAAAAAAACCCCAGAAATGCTGCTAAGCAGTAATAACAATATTCCTCCAGACTGTTTTTGTACTATCCCAAAAGCAGGGTTTAAATTCTTACTATAGAGGTGGCTGTGGTTGAAATAAAAATCTCCCAGGTGCAATGACAACAGACTGGAAACATTTTCACCCTAATGTTGGGGGATATTAAAAATGTAAATTACTGGAAAGTAATTTTGGTCTGTGTGTTTGGGAACGTATCATTCAGGAGAGCCACATTACTGAAGTGTTTTGAGCATTGCTTCCCCACATGGCAGCAGTGCCCAGCTGAATTCAGAGCAGCTGGAGGCTGAGTGTGGCTCTGCTTTACCATTAATCTACACCAGAACTGGCACTGTGCTACTCTGACATTTGCTGTTCTAGTAATGGATAATGTGTTTCAAGGCTCACACTTCCAATGCAATGCATGGGTTTTGTTGAAAGAAAAAGTTAAAAATTTTATTTTGCTCACTGTAATCAGTTCAAGGAGACTTGCAGCACCCTCCTTTTCCTCTTCTGTTCTTGGTTCTTTCACATTCATCTCTTCCAGCTCACTTTCCTGCTTTAAGATGTTGTCTATATATTCCTGGTGGCACAATGAAAAAGAACAAGAAAGACACAAATATTTTGTTAGCAGAGGTAGGCTTAAAATAGATATTTACAATGACATAATCATACCAACTACTACAGAAAAGAATACTTTTCTTTTCCCACATTTCTTTATATCAGTATGATGGAAAAAAGGGTTCTAAACACATTACTCTGCCAGCAAGCTACAGAACGTACAGAATTTTACTAACATACAGGTTTGCAGAAACAATCTGTTTCCAGTGCCAATTCTTTTTCACTTGTTTATATCTCTTTAATCTTATAGGAGATGGAGAAAGGAAGAATATTTTCTTTAGATCCTGATTTTGCTTTGACAAAGTGATGTGTGGCTAAATATTTAAGATACTTCATTCTGGAGAAAAATTATTAATTAAATATTGATGTATGAGCAATGAGGGTATTTTCATTATGCATTTATGCAATTATTACAACTGTTTTGTCAGTGCTAATAATTGCAGTTCTTCCTTCCCAATGTAATAAACAGCATCCATCTTTCTCTAAAATTCAACAACAGATCTGGTTGATGGAGAGACTTCCCTTGCCATTTTGGTGTGAACTTTTCTTATAGTGTTGCCTTTGAAAGACCAGTGTCCAAATTAAAGAATAATTTCTATATCTTTATAAAAGTGATAACGTTTCATTCTGACAGACTTTCATATCCCAAATATGTCTGGGCTGGACAGATGTCAGTGTTTTTCTTTTGCAAGCGTGTTTTCTTTGAAATGTAATGTGGGGGCGGGGAAAATTCTAACTGGCTACAGTATGCTACCACCTTCACAAATTTTACATGCTGTTAACTTTCAAATTCAGTCTGCAATGCCATTATCAAAATATGTTAAATGAATAATTACAGAACGCATATATTTTGTTATTTTCTAAGTCTTAAGTAATAATGAGGTTTTGACCCTATAATCTCTTCTAACGGCATTTTCACAATGTGAATTAAATAAATGAATGTTTTACACCAATACTGAGAAGGGCAAAGCTGCTCATTTTTGGGCTCCATCTCAGAAGACTGGCAGAGGAGGTCTAGCTTGTAGACCTTGCTATGAACCAGTCACTCATCCCATTGAGGGATGGCCACAAACTTTGTCAGAAGGCTACACACCTATTTCCTAGATGTGGATAGAGCGACAGAACTCAGACTAGAACCTGGAAATGTTTTATATTGATTTATGAAAACAAAGACATAATCAGGAATAGAGTATGTCTCAGTGACCAAGTGAAATGTAGAACTATGGTGAGCTAGAAATTGTTGTTCAGCTTCATAAATTTAAATTCTTAAGACTTTTTGAAGGAAAACAAACCCTAAGCAAAATAAAAATGAAGTAACAGGTATCAATAATGACAGCATCTTGCATAATTATATGTTAGAGTACGGTCTGTGATGTATACTGGACTGGATCTCATGTATTTGCTCAGAAAACTAGGTTTCATAAGAAGTAAGTGAAACAACAGAGCTTTTTCAGAAAAGCACTTACAGCACCTGTCTATGTATGAAATAATTGTTTTTCAAATGTAGTAGATTTCTTTTTCTCAGGTATATGCTACACATTTATCATACCAAATTATTCTACTTGTCTGTTCTGTATTGCTTACTGGAAGAATGAATAAATGTGGTTGTACTACCTTGAGGGAAAGCTGCAGCTTTTCTCTTAGCTCATCACCGAGTGGCTTATACTGGAATAGCTGTCGGAGTAGCAGCTTTTTGGGACATTTTCGCACTGCTAAGGGTGACTGCGCTGATCCGAAGTCTAGACCCTTCCAAACACGCCTTCCACATGGGGGACCTGTGATCTCCCCCTGAACAGAGAGGAGCAAACAAAAAGAGCAAGAGGCTACTTATATTACTGAAAAATGCAGCTATTGGCAATGTGTCTCAGATGAAAAGCATATGCTGTCCTTACAGAATCATAGATCTAGTAGATTCCTGGGACTGAGCAGCCAGTAGATTCCTGGGAACAACTTATCTATCCTAAAACATCTTCATCTGGTAAGATAAACTCCCCTTAAAATTGCTATATCCCCTCACTGAGTGTAGGAGAAGCCCAAGGAGACCATACGTGTCCCTGACATATGTCTTGCTCTGTCTGCTTAATAAATTGAATTTAACATTCACGTTTGTCGGAGTCCAGGGAAGCCTGAAAGCTTCTCCTGCTCCTCTGGTGATTTCTTTATATCCCCAGAGCTCCTCAAAAGTGGCCTAGCCAGCGACCTAGGCTTTTGGAGAAGCTCCCTCCACTTTTGAGAGAACATGAACGCACCAGAGAGGTGAGGAGATTTTTGTTTAGTGTACCACAGAGAGTT
>VZTN01007973.1:78523-93101 GCA_013400515.1 Erpornis zantholeuca
AAAACAACTCTGAAACAGCAGAAGATCTCTTGCTGCATTTTTTCCAACATGACGAACCAAAAGAAGAAAAGCCACAGGGCAGAAGACAGGGGGCCCAGACCTTTGACAACGTTGTTTAGAGCTTCGTTTCCCCACAGAGACAAACATCTATTGCTTTAACATAAAAGACAGTTTTGAAACAATTATACCTCGGGAGGAGGAGATTCTTCCTGAGTGCATGACTGAAGACATGGAGGAATGATACTCTCTGGTTCTTTCTTCATTACCCAGGGGGATGTTTCAGCCATAGGGCGGAGGATAGTAATACTTGAAGTACCTGGTTCAAAGACACATTTTGCTAAGAATCAGTTCAAATTTAAAAAAAAAAAAAAAACAACAAAAAAAAAACTATCTCAGACTTACAGAAAAAAACACCTAACTACAAAAAATCTTGTTACCAACGGATAAAAGTCCAGGTATCTGTGGCTACAGATAATATCAGATCTCTGAACTGATTATGGAATAGTTGTAGAAGTTCAGATTACTCAGGCCATTTTTAACAATAAACTGCTTATGCTACTTGCTTTGATTCTTAATTAACAGCTCAGTTGTATAGTGTGGGGACTATCCCAAACAAAGAAGAGCAGTGCACTGACCCATGTTTACTGAATACTAATCTCAGAAGCAGTACAACATATTGAAAACATGCATAATTCTTCATTGTATTTTATACTTCATAACCTGATCACTGGATGGATTCCATTAGGGACGATTTATTTGTATTGTTTGCATAAATCTGAATGTTCTTCAAAATATTTTTTCCAGCCCAACCCAAAAATTACTTAATCTACTATTACCTACCCCACAGGTGACCTTCAAAATGGATGTTACCACTGAGGCACTTTGCCACAATAATACAAAATTGTGAAGCCTTGTTGTCAAGGCAAATAGACCCAGTATTGAGAACGGTGGAGAAGGAAGTCTGGAAAATCAGATGTACTACTATTACAAATGACTGCTGGTTATAATTAAATTTTCTTGACTGGGATTTTCACTGGGTATGTATGCTCTCCATCTTTCTGATCTTTTCACCTTTTGCATCCTTCTGGCTCCCTCCTTGTCCCTTTTATTTTTTTCTTTTTCCCATGGAAAAAATTATTTCATTTTGTTTCTCCAATGGGAAACCAGTCATTTTTGTGAATTTTTGTGAATGTGCAACACCTTGTAAGAGTAGTAAGTGGGGAACCTGTTTTATGTCATATGCTTATGACATAAATCTACAACAAATACGTTTTAGTACTTTATGGCTTGAAGCAAACTTCCATTATTATCCCCTCATATCCAGGGGAACCATACTTTCCTGTCTTTAAAAAATATTTTTTGTTAGCATCTACCTGTTACACCACAGTGTATTTTCTAGAAACACAGCATCTCCAACTAACTTTACCACAACCATTCCAGGATGTAACTTATTGCACTGCTACTACAAGGTGGTTTGTACCATGTACTACTGGCTATTCCAGTCATGTTTTTTCTGCTACTTAATATGTATCCTTTACAAAAGACAAGCTAAGTGTAAGCATCAGGGCATGATTGTCTTCATTGCTGTATCATTAATGGAGACTATGATACATTCAATTCTTTTATGATAACCACAAAGAGTATATTTATTTGGCAATTGCTTCTATTTGTGTGACTGAAAGTGGATAAAGATATGCCCTTTGTTTGTTCCCTTATCCCTTAACAGTGTCCTTCACTTAATTGTCTGCTTCGCAGAGTTTTCCCCCAAACTCCTTTCTTTCACTGCCAGAAGCATGAATGCTTGTTTACATGGGTAAAAATATTTCCTCTCCAAATAACAGTTTTTAAACTTTGCAATTCCTTCTATTAGTAGTCTGTCAGAAAAGGAAAGTTTTCTACCTGTCTGTTCTTGTACAGGATCCTGCAGGACTGCAGTGGCAGGATCCCGACGGACCTCAGCCACATACTTGTATATATCCTTTCTCCGCAGGAGCTCCGTTCCAGAGCCACCCGCAGAGATGATGAAAAACCTGCACAGCCAAACACACACATGGGGCTATAACAAGAAAGCAGAACTCCACAGGATGGCATCAAATGTGCAAATACAGAGTACTGAATAAAGGGAGCACAAATCTACAAACCCTGTACAAATGCTGTGTAGTGAAAAAAAGAAAGTGTTAACCTGTGAATGCGATGCAATTTACCTGGGGGCATGCTCATCATAAGTGATAGGTTTGTTAACTTCATCTGCTGCTGAGCTTCCGCTGTCCTTGCTGTCAGAGCTGATGCTGGGAATGCACACATCTGTGCTGCCATCAGCCATGACCTGTGGTAGAAATTATGTGAAATTGCTTGAGTTACAAGATACTTTCGAAACAATAACTTGCTGGTGAACTTCAATATCACCTAGCCCAGTGAAAGGGACAGAAAAACCATATTTCATGTTGAGCAACCTGAAGCTCATAGAAAAAAGAAATAAAGAGGAAAACTGAAAATACAGTGAAAAACTCAAAACAATTCTAGAAAGACATACTGTATCATAAATACATAATATCATAAATATTAGTAAATACTAATATCATATGCTGATATTTAATAAATGCCCAAGGACTGCTACACAAAAATACTCACTCACTGGCCAAGCCAGGTAACTGTATACTCAAGACAAACATTGATGTATACCTACTGAGCGAATTTCTACAGCATTTTCCTTCTTGAAAATACTATGTGCTTATTAACTAATGTAACATTAACATATTCAAACAAGATAACTAAGAATGACATAAAAAGGAATAACAAATGCCTTTTTCAAGATACAATTTAAATAAGGGTGACTGAAAGGACAGTCCACAAACTGAATCTGACATACCCAGTTTTTACTCCTCCCTTGCAGAGCTGATTTTTTGCTATAGTACAAATCATGCTAATTAAGGGATCTTTACAGGTGAGCTAAACTGTACACCATGTGTTCTGTTTCAGTCTTTCTAAAAAGGGATAAATATAAAAAAAAAGGGATATCCATCGCTTAGTCAAGAAGATATCAGAGACCTGATTCTGGCTACTTTAAATATGACAAGGTTATAATTTGACTTTGAGAAGGTTATAAGATAGAATTAGAATGCAGAAACTTGTCTTCTTTCATGTATTTTACCTTGAAAATATTTCCTTCAGGATCCATCATCTCACAAATCGTGCTGGCAGTGTGTTTCATAATGTATCTCCCTGCTTGTTTCTCTTCTTCCTTGTTGATGAAATCATAAACTTCATGGCTATAAACTGCTGAGCAATCTTCGTCAATGTAAAGAAAGCCTCCCTTGCTGGGTAAAACCTATGAGAGCAAAAAGGGAAGAGATTCAATCCTCAAAGGTGAAAACTTTAAAGGTACCCTGAAAATGAAGAACAGATACAAATCAAGAGGACAGCTTTCAGACATTTAATACTGAATCATCTAGTTCAGAGGAATCAAAGGGAGAGAAAGAAGGAAGATGAGGTCCAAGAGGTAGGCTGATCTTAGTCTCTGCAATATTTAACTTCAGGAAATTTAAGACTGATTTAAATATACTGTACATTTGTGAGTAAATAGCTAAATGTTGGCAGAGTATGAAAGAGATGGAATAATAGGATTTGTGAAGACTATAGAGAAGGGAGGTAATCAAGGTGAGACCTGCTAATGGCAGGGAACTTGGAACACAAAGATAAAACATAACTGTCACAAACTAAAAATAATTCCCACCTGATACGTTCCCCGTGGCTTTGCTAGAATAGATGTCCCATCTCCAAAGAGAGTACGACAGGTACCATCCTCACAATTTGTTATAACAGTAGCAAACTCAGGGTTCTCTACTCACGTACCTTTGACCTTCTTTGTGATGGCTTCTGAGGGTTCAGAACAATGAGACAGGAGAACATGAATCATGGAAACATCCTAGGATTTAATTTGCTTTTTCTCTCATGGTGCTGGGTCTTTATCTCCTCAGTACAAGACCCTCATAAAGTTCATAGCATCCTTTATCACATAGGTTTTCTGTTATGTAAACAATATACAACCGTTGACGTTCTGGACTGTGAATTCAATGTAGGAAAACCCAAAAGCAAAAAAAATTCTGTAACCATCTGTAGCTGGCCAGGAAAGTGCTTTCTGGTACTAACTATAATGATCTGGATATTTGTAACATATAAGTTGGATCACTGAAATTCTTTGTGCCTGTAATACAAGCTCTAACGTGTGAAGAAATTCCAATTCAGCAGCACAAATCTTGGAAAACAAATCAAACAGATATGTCAATCTGGTCATTGCTTTTCCATTGAAAAGACAGATAAGTTCAAGGGTCTTTTGATTTCTAAAGTCCCACAGGGAGATGTTCTTGAATATTTTCTGCTAACTCAGTAACGGTCTTTTCCTACACTGTTTGAACAGTCCAGACACCCACACAGTAAATGTCCCCTTCATTTTAATTAAGGATGACAGGGCTTGTCTAGTAAATGAAGCAGGCACACAGAATACAACACCAGCCAGAAGAAACATGGATGACCTTTAGCCCCACTTATTTCAGACAAATATAAGTTTCACTTTTCTTGGCATGAAATTTTCCATAGCCATATTCAGATATTCAGTATCTCCAATACTGGTGAGTCCATGGCTTCACTGGGGAATATAAGAATGCCTTGGTCCTTACATACCTCTTCAGTTAAAACTCAAAGCAGCTTGCTTGTTATTATTAGGGCAGGTGGAGAGAGGGCAATAAATATACTAAAACCCTGGCACTGTGGTCTCATGGTGAAGGATGACCATATAGGTATGAAAGAAGGAAATTTAATTACTTGCAACGATATAATTTTTGCACCGAATGCACTTCTGAAAGAAAGCAGACAAACTAAGCCTAGACTGCACTGTTATCTAGGATCTGTTATCTAGGCTCCTGGTATAAGCCACCTTTAGTAGATACTCTTGACAACTTTTTGCTTCACAGGATATATCAAGTGCAAGAAAAGTAAGTTCTCCCCTTTTGATGTTACCTTTTTCCACACTACCCTCTGGTACGGAATGGTCTTCACATTTTTTAAAAACAGTTGTGATCCTGGTACCATCAGCATGCTCTACTAATCTTCTACCACTTGGCCTCTCAACAATTATCACCTCATCTTCTCGTACAGTCATAATCTGAAAGATTGATGGAATACTCATTTATATTGGCACTGTGATACTTGTGACAGCAACAACAACAGTATAAGGCATCAGGACTGAAACTCTGAAGAAGCTTGACTACCACATCTCCATCTACTTCAGAGACAGAGGAATCACATTTTCTTCAAAATCTAAAGCTACTGCATTTCTAACAGTGCAATAACACAACCTGTAGGATGTCTTAAAAGAAAAAAATCCTACAATTTATGTGATTGCAGCCCTGTCTCTTAGCTTACAGACTATAGTAACACAAAAGCAGTAATACCGTTCCATCAGCTGGGTCTGTGGCCTGATACATGAAGAGTGGCTTCAGATCCATTCTTGTTGCACCCTCAGTGCCCATTTGAATGCCTAATGGAGTTGTTGTTATCCAAGTTCCTGCCTTAGATTGCTTAGAATTGGCCTTTTCAATCTCTTCCTCCTTGGGTGAGCGTGATTGAATGTTCTTGCCACTGCGTTTTCCTGCAGAAACACAAATTTCTGTATCAGGCTTGATATTGTCTAAGGCAAAAGACAAAACCAGTAAAGTGCAGAGTTTGTGAACATCACTTTTGACAGAACTGCAAAAAGAACTATTTAACAGGTCAGAAGAAAATTACAGCTCCTGCTACTCAAAGGCATCTCCTGCACTAACCTTATCTAATGTGCTTCCCTACAGAAAAAGTAAATAGTGTGCTAATGCCATCAATCCTATGGTGCATCAGAAGAAATGGATGATGATCATTATGAAAGGGAATTGGAGAGATCTTATTAAGAATGTTATAGAGAACTCTTGTCTCCCATATTCAGGAAAAATAACTTAGACTAAGTGTATGTAAAAGACAAGAGCATAGTCCAGAGAGCAGGCTAAAAGACTTACAGCAAATATCTAGCAAAAAATGAAACCCCCAAACCAAAAAGAAATGAAACTCTTGAATAAAAATTTGTCAAGAATAAGCAGAGGAGAGGAAAGGTGGGGAAGGTGAAAAAGTGATCATAAATAAAGGGCAAGGAATAAAGGACATAACACTGGTCACGGATATCGAGAATTCAAATAGAAAATGGTTTGTCAGAGTTGTTCTCAAACATTTTTCCAGTTATCTTAAGGAATATCCTAAGAAAAGGGCTGGACTTGACTCAAAAAGCTCTTTCTGAGACCCTTTTATCTTCAGCAGCTGTTTTTATTCACATACTTCCAATAATTGCGACAGGTCATAATCATTCTGTGTACTAAGTAATACTGACAATGGTCTCAGACTACACTCTGAGGTATGAAATAAACATTTATTTGGTTCCTTCTCAGTCAAACAAAATGCAGTAAGAATGGCTATATTACCACCAACCACAAGTCCATAAAACCAGTTGATAATGACCAATAGTAGGTGCCTTAGAATACATACAGTGAGAAAGAAAAAGCATCCTCTGTGAGAGAAGCATTTCTTAATACAAAGACTAAAAAACTGTGTAAGACAAAAGTAAGGATTAAACACTACTGTAGTTACGAGGGTTTATTTTAAAAGACTTTGTGTTCAATCACTCTGATACCAATGAGGTTCTTACACAACTTTTTACTTATTAGAGTCCTTCCATGTTAGAAGAAAAAGAAATTTGGAGTAGGAGAGAAACTATTTGCTATGAAGGTAACATAGCAGTGTGCAGCAGCTGAGTACAGATTAAATTGCATTTTCACACAGAGTTTTCAGACTAAAGAAACATGCTCTTTTTTAAGTATCATCAGCCCTACTAACTTTATAACTGTCCAGAACAAAAAAAAAAATGTTACCTTTCCTAGTGCTGGTCTCAGATAAAACCTCTGATTCTGATAAGGATTGTATGTCACCTGGAGCTGTAGGTGGTGGTATGACAGGACCAGAATCAGGACTCCTACTCACTGTGCCATCAGCAAACAGAATCTACAGAAATCGAGGATATACTAGAGGTTAAAATTAATTCAAACACCACTAGAAAGTCTTAAAAGAATGTGTCCCAAAAGTGATAGTCACTAGAATACTGTGGGTGACGGAGTGGAGAAAAGTAAAACTCTCAGAACGAATACAAGAAATAAACTATCTTAAAGAGAATTAATAGAACAGACTATTTCAGTTGAAGGGATCTACAATGATCATCTGGTCCAACTGCCTGACCACTTTAGGGCTGACCAAGTTAAAGCATCTTGTCATGGGCATTTTCCAAATGCCTCTTAAACACTGACAGCATTGGGGCATCAATCACCTCTCTAGCAAGGCTGTTCCAGTGTCAGACAACCCTCTTGGTAAAGAAATGCTTACTAGTGTCCAGTCTGAACCTCCCTTGGTGCACCTTTGAGCTATTCCCACATGTTCTATCAATGGATCCCAAGCAGAAGGGATCAGCACCTCCCTCTCCACTTCTCCTGTCAAGGACCTGCAGAGAGCAAGGAGGTTGACCCTCAGCTTCTGTCTCTCCAAAGCAGACAAGCACACAGTCCTCTCCTCTCAGGACACACCTGCCAGCCCTTCCACAAGCTTTGTTGTTCTCCTCTGGACTCAGTGTAGCACCTTCCCACCCCTCTGAAGTGGCAGGGCCCAGAGGAGCTCCCAGCACTGTGGGTGGGGTCGCACCAAGGCTGAGCACAGGGGATGATCCCCCTTCTGTCTGGCTCTGCTGCCGTGGTCAATGCCCCCTAGGACACAGCTTTTGCCCCCTGGGCTGCCTGGGCACACCCTGCTGACTCTCACTGAGCTGCTGCCCACCAGCACCCCCAGGGCCCTCCCTGCAGGATGCTCTCCAGACACTCCTCTCCCAGTTTGTACTTGTGCCTGCAGTTACTCTTTCCCATGGGTAGAATTTGTTTTTCTTAAATTTCATCTCATTAGTCAGCGCCAGAAGGAGAGCTATTTGCTGCAGTTCATGGATGTAATTAATGGGGACTCTAAGAATAAAAAGGCATTAAAAAAGTAAACAGTAAATATTATTCTTTGACTAAATGGCCATAGGTTAAAGACTTTTTTATTGTAACAGTGATAATGCATCTGTATTGACATATTGATCTGTACTGAGGTATTCCATATGCCTAGGACTGATGTTAATTTTTTAGCCATTATGATAATTTTGATAGTTAAAAGTTTTGGTTATTTATCTAATTGTAGCTGGTTTCTGAGATCCATTACACTCAACTCTACATGTCATATTAACTCTAGAATTACTCCAACCATCCCCAAATTAATTTATAAATACAGTACAATGTAGAAAAGAAATGGACAACATATAGAAACAACTCTTGAAATTGCTACTGTGAGGAATTAAATATTTCTTCTTTTTTGAATACTTATATGCAATACATTTCTGATGATTAATAGGCATTAAGTTAATGTTAAGAAGGATGCACTCATAATCTGTTTAAACAAAAACTGCTGTAAAATCCTGCTAGGCACATAAGATCCACATTTTTCTATCAGGAAACAGTATGTTGAGAATGTATAGACATACAGCAGCTAGTTTCCCTGCATATTTCTGAAACTGATATATTTCTCAGGAATCCTGACTAACTGGTTTAACATCTAGTGTAATGAACAAATGTAAAGAACTTATACTAGGTGTTGCAGTCTACTTAGACAGGAAAAAGAAATTCAGGAAATAAGGAATTATTTTGATGGTTTTTGAGTAAAATTAGATTCCTCTTTTCATCTGTTTGCTAACTACACATAGAGTCTTAGAGTTTTTTTTAAAAAATGTTGCTTGCAGATTGATTAAAATATTTGCATAGATAGCCTATAGCACCTAAGCTGTACCAGAATTCTAGACAACCTAAATATGTGTAAAAAAAGCAGGTACTTAGGAATATAAAGGTTTTTTTTTCCTGAAAATATAGGGTGTATAAAGGTGTCTGCAGGACTGAAGAGCAGTTCAGGTCATTCTGGATCCCATATGACTGTTTAAAATGAAAAACATATATGGATGTTTTCATATTGCCAAAAAAGCTGAACTAATCCACAATTCAGATGTTTAAGTTTAGGTATGTCTTTCTCTGATCCATATTCAGCCATTTCCTAATCACAAAGCTGCCTAAAATCTTCACATGCCTGAAATTTTCATGCTTAAGTCTCCCTAAGTTCTGACTGAATAAAGCCAAGAGCATTTTAGTCTTGCCATTGCTGCACACTTCAGTATTGCTTAACTCCTTGATCTATACACTGGATTCTTCTATATCTCAATAGACAAAAACAAGTTTAAGGGTAATCACCTTCCATCACAATGAATTGTACTAAACTGTACTGCTTGCAATGAATATAAATATACTAAATATACCTGGGTAGATCCATCCATCAGGTACTTTATGACAGTTCCTTGATTAGTGATGACTCTTGACACCTCTTGCTCTGTTTGCCACGCTGGAGGTGTATAAAGACGAGAGTTCTTTACCTTTTGGGGATAACTCTGTCTAACCAGAATTTCCAGAGTGGGCTGCTCAGCCTGTTTGCTTTTGGTGTCATCGTGCTTTATTTCACCTTCTGTAGCCTGATGTTCCTCTTCTCCATTTTCCATAACCACTTCCTCCTCTCCTCTTTCCATAACCACTTCCTGCTCTCCTTCACCTGCTTTGGCCTCACTTTCCTCTTTCTCCACTTCTTTCTCTGCTTCAGTGCTAGTGGCTTCACCTTTCAAATCTGAAAACAAACTCTGAATTACTTAATACTGCATAGCACACATTCAAACAGTGCTACACACCAAGTGTCATGGTGTTGACAGGAGATATGCAACTTCAAGCAAGACTAACCCTCCTTGGCTGAATCTGTAATCCACAGAGTAAGGGACAGACTCTAATCTCAGAGAAAAATTTTAAACAGTCACCTACTCAGAAACTCTACATCCTTTTGTGAAGGTGGCTGTTTTTCCAAATGAAAACAAGGGAAATTTAAAGATGGATTTATTATGGATGCTGAACTTTTGGAAGACTAACATCAGGTAAGAGGATGCCCATACAGGTAAAAAACCCTCAAGTTTCACCAAGTTTGAATTTGTATGGAAACCCAAGTTATATATTCTGTCTGCTTGAAAAAGTAAGTTTCTTAGATTAAATGATGGCAGTGTTTAGAGTATGCATATGGGTGTAATTGTGGTAATTATATTGGGAGACTCCCTGTATTTGCTCTGTTCACCTCAACTATTCAGCATTTCAACTTATGCTTCTTACCAAACTGTGTATGTTTGAGAACACTCTGCATGTTCTTTACTTCACACCAGATTAATCAGAGCACAATTGCTGGGCTGTACAGATTTGCTGTACATAGGTATTAAATGACATCTGTACATGGCTACTCTTAAAACTACCTAGATGACAACAAATTTCACATTTGTCTGCTTCAAAACCTAATGGCATGACTAAAAAAACCCAAGACTTAATACAGTTTACAACATGCAAAGATGAACCTCACGCTGATTTTCAAAAACTGGAAAAAAGAATTATTGCAGAAGGCTATGTCAGGCACAGAAGCTTTTAAGTATCTATATACCCCATGAGTCCTATAAAGGAAATTCAATGATAAGGGCAGAAAGGCTTATTATGGGTGTTTTCTCTGTATGTACTGGATGGCATAAATCAAAGGACTTCTCTGAAATAATTCCTGTTTGAAACTGATTGCATCTTTCAGAAAAGCAACAAAAATCCCCTGATTGTAAAACAGCCAGTAGCAGAAACTCCATCACAGCCTTGGTTAGTTTTGTTAATCATTCTTACAGTTAAGTGAGTATAACTTAAGTCTAGTTATAAAGTCCTAATTTTCAGTTTTAAGCCCATGAAAATCGTAATATCTTTGTATACTGTGTTTACAAGCTATCACCAAAATCCTGTTTTCTTGTACTTCCAGGCTAGCAGCAGCCACTCCTTTGGCCTTTTCTTTGGTAATTAAATCGAGTTCTCAGAGCTCACCATAAGATACATCTTTTGATGCTTTAATCATTCTTGACACTCTTCCCTGAATCTTTCAAAATACTAACATTTTGTCTTGTGAACTTAAGCATGTACACTTTCAAAGGAGGTGCAGATACAGGTAACTAACTTCCTGTTATCACTCAAGATTCCTCAATATATATGCATTTATTTATTGAATTTGCTTGTTTTTCTTTATTATTCCAATCTACATGTGTATTCAAATGATTATCCAACATGACTCCGCAGGGCTTTTTTTTAGGGTTGCTACTTCCTGGCCCTCAATCTTTTATGCTCAACAACTTGTGACTCTAGATTTTATATTTGTTTGAATAAAACCACATTATTCACAATGCAAATACTATTAAATGGACTTATGACAAACTTAGCATTCTGACATGAAAAATCAGTTTCATCTAAACCCATCAACAGAGAAATAATTTTCTTCTGTAATCTTAGCTTCTCTTAAATTCCTTATTTGCAGAGTCTCAGAAAACTAACCTGAAAACCTTTCACCAAGGAAAGTTAATACAAGTCCATTGGGACAGGAGACATTCAAACTCGGAAAAGGAGGACCATCTGACATCTCTTGTGTTTGGGGAAGTGGTTCTTCGGCTTCTGTCTACCGAAAGAAACATGAATTAATTTTATTCCACATTCTAAAATAATGAAGAAAAAAGTAGACAACATATTTCAGTTGTAACAATACATTTTTCTTTAAAAAAGTGCTGTCTACCACTCATATTTAACATTTTCAGAGTTTATGAATTCTGAAGTTGAAACATTAGTTATTTTCTTTGATTATGCTATCTTCTTTCATTCACCTTGAAGAGCAATCCCTCCTATCTTTATTCATTTTATTGAGTCACTATGCTATCTTGTGCACAGTATCAAGATGAGAAGACAATGGATAATGTGAAGCGTAACAGACTGAAATAATTATTGAAGCTGCCTATCAGTTATTTTACCTACAATCATTAAAAGAGCACAAAAGATCAGTAGAGCAGTACTTCCAATCTACTGCTGATGCCTTAAATGGCTACCTAGAAACACAGACAAGACAGGAGTAAAGGAATAAAGGAGGGATTTATTTGAAAGGCCTTCAGATGTACACTTTGGGCTTCAGAGGGCCCTGCCTCAGTGGATCCCAAAATGGACAATGACAAGTCATGAATTCTTCACACTTTGATATCAGCATAAATTCACCAACCAGAACCCAGCCAATGATGGAATTTCCCCAAGCTTGCCCCCTTCTCCCCAAGATGATGGTTTACAGTTCTTGGGCCTAGGACAGTCTGGGTGTCCTTGGAGAGCAAGTTAGAGGTTTTGTTATATCTATCTTAGCATGAGAGAACAGCACTTAACAAGCTACAGGAAACTTCAGAGTTACGCTAGCAGTACAGGATTTGAAAAATATAGAAGTTAAAACCTAAGGCATCACTGCAAGTACAGCTGACTCTGGAAGGGGACAGGAAAGAATGTTTGGCAGTCGAAATGTGTAATCTTCTTTGCATTATTCTGCAGTGGAAACTCCTCTGATGACTAGAAAAAATGAGGTTGACCTAAGAAATACCTAAAGGCCCTGGAACATTTCTAAAAACATATAACAATACACTCTTACATGTCATTCCCTCAAAGACCTATGTAACAATGGACTACACTATGCCAGTAGTCATAAGATGAAACCAGTTTTGGGTTGCAGACATATGTAACAGAGAAAATGTATCCTGGTATTATCCCATATTCTTGCTTTCTAGGAACAGAAACATAGCAGGGAAATGGCAGATATCTTCCCACCTGTTTTTCAGCATAAAAGATGCTGGATATTTTACAGGTAATTTATGTAATGCTACTGGTAATTAAGGCTACTCTCAATACTGTAAGACTGTAGCCACATGATCATGAGGTAGAAGTCACAGAATAGGGCAGAAGTAACCCTCAGTTGTCATCTACTTCTGCCTGTCTAATGATAAAAAGAATAATCAAGTATAACTACGTTGTTACTGAAAAATTCTAATTCTAACCTATTCTAAAAATTTCCAGGGATGGAGGTTTCCTGGTAAACTATTCCAGTGCTTTACCTTGATTAACCTTACTGACATTTTCCCATTGATTGACCTGAATCGCTACTGCAGAAAATTAGTTTACTTCTGATTTTTTCTGCTGATGATACAGGCTCACATAAGAGATGATGGTGTTCTTTAAGGTCTTTACAGAAGGCTATTCTGTCTCTTGAGATCAAACAAACCCAAACCAATTCTTTTAAACCTTCCCCACCAGTTATGTTTTCTAGACCTGTAATCCTTCACGCTTTCCTTAAAACTCTCTATGTGGCCCATATTTTTCTTGCAGTGCAGTATCCATAATTGGACACAATACTGCAGCTGAGACTCTACCATCCCTAAAAGATAAATAACTTCACCTATTTAGTGGGCTATACTCCTCTGTATTCACATCTCTGTGGTCTTTCCCTTCTCACAGGAAGATGGCATTGTTGACTTATGTATAGCTTGTGATCCATGACCACTCTCCAACCTTTCTCTATGGAACCGTTACTGACACAACTGTTACCCATTCTACAGATACATACTGTTTATTTATACGTAATTTGTAGAACCTACCAATTATTCTTACTGAATTGCATCCTGTTTTACAGACTGTGTCCATGTGAATTTGTCAAGTCTGATTTGGATTCTGCTGCTGTTCTCCAAAATACTTGCAGACTCACACAGACAGGTGCTGTATGCACTAATAAGGATGCTCTCTATTCAAAGTTATTCTAAACCAAATAGTTAAAAATCCTTTTAGTTTCGAAGTCATCCTGACAAATCTTTAATTTTTGGGCTATTTTTCTATGGGGTTCATTTGTGCCACACAATTGCTGTATGATATGCTGAGTGCTGTTTGGCAAGTCCCTACACCACTTTCCATGCTGAAATTAGGTAAGAATATGCACATAATCTGTGTTGCAACAACAGCCACACTGTTACTTCAACCGCTAGGTATTAAAAACTATTTCAGAACAGAAGCTCAGAATCTGCTTTCTAAAGATTCATTCTTTCTTTTCAAAGACCTGTACTGTGATAGAAGTACTTCAGCTAAAGGCAAAAGCAACCTACTCAAATTGGCTTGTGATCAGCTGGAAGGAACAAATTACAGAGCAAGATTTTGCAAAACTGTCTTCACTAAGATGCTGGTTGGTTAGACTTTTGAATATGGGTTTTGGAAAGCACAAAAAAATTCTACTTGGTAAACTAAAAATTCAGCTGTTCTTGTAACAGAGATATTAGTAAACATAGAATGGCTTAAGTTGGAAGGGACCTTAAAGATTGTCAAGTTCCAACCCCCTTCCATGGGCAGGAACAGTTCCCACTACACTAGGGTGCTCAAAGCCCCATCCAACCCCGCCTTGAACACTTCCAAGGATGGAGCAGCCAACAACTTCTCCCAGCAATCTGTTCCAGTGTCTCAACCACCTTCACAGTAAAGAATTTCTCCCTAATATC
>VZTN01007974.1:0-12413 GCA_013400515.1 Erpornis zantholeuca
CCTCTGCCGGCCCGGGCGCGGGTCCCTTCCCGGGGGAGGCTGTTGCGGCACCTGTCCCGCCGGGACGCGGCCGGTTCCGGGACCGGGAAGGGCAGCTCGGGAGTACCGGGGGCTCATCGGCCCCAGCCGCGGGGCGTGCTGGCTCCTTCGGGTCCAGAGGGTTTGGGGAAGTGGGATGCGCGCCCCAGCTTCTGCGCTGGGCGGTGTGTGCGGAGGTGAATGTGCTCGTCGTGGGGCTCGGGGATGCTGGGGAAGGGTTTGGAACGAGCCTTTCTCTGCTCCGGGGATGTGCGGGAGGCGGGAGTGGCCCCGTGGCAGGGCAGGTCGCGCTTTCTCCCCTTCCGCAGTGTGCCAAGGTTGGGCCGGGCTGTTGTAACGCCAGGCTGATGCTAATCCCTATCAGGAGCACCGCGACAAATTTAAGGCGACCTCTGCTCCCAGCGAGTGTCATAAAAAGCTGGCACGGGATGAGGTAGCCTTTGGAAAGGTCTCTTGTTTCGCTGCTGAGAGTGAGGGATACGTGAGGATAGGAAGGTTGGATTTACTTTCTAAAAAGTGGCAAAGAGCTGTCTCAAGAAGAGTAGTGGAAGGTGGTGGCCTCAAACACTCTGAGGGGTGCCAGGAGTCGCAGGTATTGTCTCATTTAGCAGCTGCCGCGGAGCTCTCCTTCATCAGCTCAGTGGTTCTCTTCTGGAGTGCCTTTCGGTTTTATAACAACCTTCACTGAGTTCCTGCTTAACCTCAAATCCCGAGAAGCAACGCTGCTTTTTATTTGTTCTGTACTTCTCTCTGCTTTTTTTCCCCTGTGTCGTTTTCTGGTTTTTTGATTTTTTTTTTTTCCAAGAACTAGTGAGTAATCGGTATCTGTTTACTCTTTATAAACACTTGTAATTCCCACCGTAATTACCCCGAGTTATAAAAAAGCTTTGAATGCTTTAATTTAAATGCTTTTTATGTCTACCTTATGCTTGCAACGTGTGTCCTGGGCTGGGGTGCAGAACTTCTTGTGGCAGCATCATTAGCTCTTTGCCCCAAGCTTATTTTTTGGTTTTTAAAAAGCTCACATTCTCTTCCTTGTAAGATGTAAAATACATCACTCGAAGGCATACTTTGGAGCCAGTTTGCCACTGTTCACCAGAAGAGCAGTTTTTCTCCATGGAACTTAAGATTATGAGACATATTTGGCATTTTAGATTAATAGTTCCATTTTAAAAAGCTTTTAAATACTTTTCATAGACGGGACTTTACAGAGATCCTGGAAAAACAGTAGAATATGTGGTTTGCAATTAGTAAGAGGAAACTGAATGTGTGGTTTGATTTGCTCACTTGATGAGGCTGTGATTCTTTTGGGGTCCTAAGTATTTTCACACAATCTGGTGTCATGAAAAGATTCCTACCTTTACGGGGAATATTCTTTTACTTTACATGAGTGCATGTGTAAATCTGACAAACTGCTGAGAGACTCCTTGACGATGGTAACTTTTGCTCACGTTTTGGAATTGCAATACTTGATGCAAATGAGACTTGGCAGTTGTTGCAGGATTGGAGTGCACTAGCAACGATAAAATACACACTGAGTGCATATGCATTAACTCCTGTCTTAGTCACACCAAAACTCATTAAAGATACTTTTGAAAAAACTGGTAGCGATTGAGCAAGTGCATTTTCGTTTGTTTTTGTTTGGGGGTTTGTTTGTTTGGTTGGTTTATGTGTTTTGGGTTTTTCTGTTTTCAGTTGGGGCTTTTTGTTTGAGTTTCTTTCAGTTTTGTTTTTGGTCAAGTTTTGTTTGTTTTTTCTTTGTTTATTCTTGTTTGTGTTTTTATTTTTTATTAACTCTACCCCTTCCCAGTGAAATTTGGGGGTGGAGGAGGAGGAGGAATCAGAGAAGTGCAATCCAATGAAAAGTGTGGAGGGGCTTTTTTTTTTCTCGTGGAAAGAAGCTCAGATTTTCCTGGTGTGACATTGCCCTTCAGATACAACAGTGGCTTTGTTACAACTGAGAGTGCCAGCGAATGCCAGGTGACAATAGATGATAGGAAGACATACTAACAGGTTGTTATTTTTTTCTTTTTACCTCAAATAGGAATCGAGGATGCTTAAACTGGATTTGTTGTTCATCCTGCAACGTGCTTAACAAGCCTCTCCACGAAATCTTATGTCTGAGGTACTGTTTGTTTCTTTTAGCCAAGAGTAGCGACTAAGGCCTTGTCAGAATCTATGGAAGGTGGGAAGGATGTGGTTATTAACTTTTTATGAACTGACTGTGACCCCCAGGACCTGTGCAAGTTGCTTGTGTCACCCAGGAGGTGAGTTAGTGGCTGTGGGCACAGAACCCTGCAGCCCTGGCTCCTGTTCTTACATCTTTACTGTGCTCATCATTAAAGGCTCACTTGTGTTCAAATGAACTCTGAGGGGTCCCTGTCTTGATGAATCCATGCCTCTGCATATGGTTGCAGGAGGAAAATCCAAGTTTAATACTCTGCAGCTTTTGATTATGGCAGGATATGTGTCACATTCGTACTGAAGTCTTGGGTTTTAGTTCCTGTGGGCTGTGCAGCTGCACCTTGTCACAGTGTTGTTTCATCAGCTGTGCATCTGTTTCATGAGCTAATGCCCTTTGGAAATAATAATTATCCGTTCAGTATCTTGGATAGGTAGAATTTAAGGTCTTTGATGTTTGGTCACTAATATCATTGCTCTCCTATAAAATTTGGAGTATGAGTGCCTGCAGTTGGAGGTTTGTGTGGTTGAGTTGCCCAGATACCTCTTGCAGAAGCCTTTTATTTTCACTGTAGTTTCCTAAGAAATATTGCTTATGTGTGTTTTATCCCTGGAAAAAAAAATCTTTAAATCAATAAACCAATTTCAGCCTATTTTGACAGAGGTAGAGGTTTTAAAAGTATTATTTGAAAGCTTTTGAGAGGTTTGTTTTATTTCCTAGAAACAACTTTTTGCATCAGATGGCATGAAGGGCTTTCTAGCATTGGCACTGAAGCAGTGAGAATTGCACTCCTGTTATGTGTTTGGGAGCTGAATTTATAGGCAAAGAGCTCTGGAGAGAGCAAGCTTCCTCAATTCTCTTGTTCATGTGGAGCTTGGGTGGTGTGGGACTGCACAGTTCCTGCTGTGCTGCTGAAATCTGCCTTCCCTCGTGGATTTTTTCCCCTCTCTGCTGCCACTCAGACTGTTGCAGTTTTGTTTCTCCTTCAGGTGAATGGCAGGACAGAAAGTGGTGTGAAAACTTTGAGAGGCACTGAGGAGTCCAAGTAGGTCATTCACTGCTGAAGGACATGAGGGATGAGGTCTCCTATTTAACTTTTTCTGCTCCTTCTTGGCATGCATTCCAAAAGCCTGGCACTTCACTTCTTTGGCACTTGCTTAAAACAATGGCAAGTAAGCTGAGCTGTTGTGGGATAGCAACAGAGTCTTGATTAAATTGCTGAGAGGCCTTTTCTCTTCCCTGATAGGCCTGGTGGGTAAGCTGCACATGTGAATTAACTCCTTTGCATGGGTGAGGATGGTGTGATATATTTAGAACTGCCCTATCCACCCAGTTCTTTGCTGAAAGTTCCTGCCTGACTTCATGTTTCAGGCAGACAGTGAATAGTTTCTGATCTAGTTTTTGTTACTGAAAGATGAGCAATTAAATAGTTTAGATTTCTTAACTTCTGCCTGCCCCTGGTAAAGCAGGATCTGGTTCTCCAAAACAGTGAGGGCTTGATGAAGTGTGATGGCTGAGCAGAATGACAGCTCAGTACAGCTGGTTTCAGCTAAACTCCTGGAGAGCTCTCTGCTCAATTTTGGCCAAAATGGGCCCCTATCTAAACTTTAAAGAGAGATCAGGAAGACCTGACAAACTCAGTGAGAGTGAGTTTATCAAACAGCAATATCAAAGCTAAAATCCACCTAACAAAGAGGCATCTGATGTTAACAGAGCAAAGGCAGAGGCATATCCTGCTAAGAAGTAGTAGTGCAAAGAGTTTTTAAAAGTGCAGGAAGTATAAAAAGCATAAATCTAGAAAGCTACAGAAGAATTCAGGTTCCTGTTTTCTGTCACTGTATTCTCCTGTCTCTCAGCAGACAGGGAGCTTCCTTTCAGGAGTATCAAAGGGAAGATCTAGAAGTTGTTTCTCTCCCACAAAAAAATTTTGATGCAACATGAAGTTGCTTTGTGTGTGTGTTCCAAGTGGTGAATTTCCCCAACAAATGTTCGTCTGGAGAGCAAACTGTCCGTGGTAATGATACCAGAAAATGCTTAATTAGGTCAGAACAGGAGCAGCTCTTCAGATGATGTCTTGACATGTCGACTGAAATCTCGCACATTCCAGAGGAAGTGCCAGGTGTGCAGCAGTGAAGTCAGACTTAGCAGCATCTTCTGAGAAGGAAACGTACCCAAACAGGGAATGCCAGTTTTCTGATTCAAAGTAATTGATGGACAAGATAGAAATAACTCTTATCTACATATATTTGCACAACACTTCTGTGTGGGGTGATTTGGTGTTTTTTTTTTTTTGGTNTGTTTCTTTTTTGTTGTTTTTTAAAAATTATTATTTAATTTGAAAATTATTCCCATTCTGCTGTAACTGCTAGAACCTCAACTGTAATAAAAGTCCTTTCTCTCCTTTCTCTGGCAGGATTAAGCAACGTGGATTACCTCTCACTACTCTGGATTTTCCATTCACTTGTTTCTCTTGCTGCGTAACCTTTCAACTTGGCTTTGAAGCTTGTGCCCAGCTTTCTGTTTCTAAATAGTTTTTTGGTTTTTTTTTTTAATGTGTTGACGTGTTAATCTGTATTTTTCTCTTTTTCAATTCTTGTTATTTGTCATATGTGGCATTTTTATTTCTAAAGTTTCCCTAAAAATTCTTTTGGAGGTCACAAAAAAACCCCCAAACAAACCCTAAACCAATTTTCCAGCAGTTGGTATTGTTTGTTGGTAATTTTGTTTTTGCAGTATGGGTTTTTTTTTTCAATATATATTTATATTTAGATTGCATGCAGTGCCAGCTTCAAGAGTGCTTTAGAGATAAGAAGAATTTTCCATGCAAATTTGAACCCCAGCTTTTTACTATCTTATGAGAGTTTTATTGCTAGGCAAATTGTTTACAAGAAAAACTAAATAGAGACGTCATACATTATAAAGAAAGCAGTTCATGGATTTAATAGAAAAGACCTGAGGTAGTATTAGTTTGCTTGCTTGTGACTTAAATTAAAAAACTCTTTGTCTTCCATATATGAATCTTTAACCAAACTACCCTTGCTCACATCATAGTTTTCTGTAGTCAAGTAGCTTCTTCATACTCTTTTTTTTTTTTTTTTTTAAATTTATCTAAATTTTGTGTTTCAGTACAAGTGATGTGTATTCTGGTGTGTGTTTGTTTTTCTGTATTGCACATGCCACACACGATTCCTTTCAGCTCAGACAACCTCCTTTAAAGGGGCCCTTCAGGGAATCATACTTAAGAGCCTACAAGCTCTTTAGTTGTGTTTGTGTAGTTAATACTTTGCCCAATGCTTTGGCAGGTTTGCATGGAGTTATTTCCCACTGAAAATGTTGCTCTTCTAAAATCCGAGCTTTAGTGAGGTAATTCAAGGTATTAGTGCTGTGAAAAGAGCATTCATGTTTCAGGCTTTTTTTTTTTTTTTTCTTACTTTATTACCGATTTCCAAATTGAAATCTGTAATGACCTCTTAAATAAAACCCCAACAAAGTAATCTTTGAGTAAGGCAGTTTCATTAGACATTTTGAACCAGGTTGTGTTAGCTGTGGAGGGTCTGGGATACATGTGGCTTTGGAGTTCATCCATTTAGGAAGCTGCCTGTGTTGCCTGACAGTGCTGGTGTGATGACCTTCCAGTCATGTGCAGTTTGGGGACACCCTGTCATTCTGTGCAGAGCTCTGGACAGAAGTGCATAGAGATTTAAGAGGTGTAAGTCCTTGGAAGGAGCTTGTTTGGGTTTTAAAGAGAGATCTGTTTACAAGTGTTTGCAATTTGTTTATTCTAGAAGCTAGGCGTTGGATGTGTAAAAGGCTCTGTGTGTCTTGTTCTTCATGAGGCTTTTGTTGCTGACTTAGTTCTGCCATCTCTGTGATGTCACTTGTTACTGACTGATCAAAATGAATTATCTGTTGCACAGATAGTTCATTTGGGAAAGAACCTTTGCTCTGGAAGCAGTGGTGTTGGTCATCACTAAGATTTCTGGCACAGCATGTTCTGGTACTTCGGGGGTTTGATGTAAGTGCAGGAATGGGCCTTAAACCCTGCCCTGCGTGCTGCAGTCCAGCCAGGCTTTGGCAGCAATCACAGCATAAGGTGATTCATTCCCACCATGTGCAGCTGCTGGGGTTTCTACAGTGTCTGTGTACATGCACTGATATTTCCTTAAGCATTGTGTGTTGTTGTGACCAGTCACAGTTGTGACCAGTGTCACTCCAGTTCCCTGTTGCAGCTTTGTGCCAAAGCTCCAGGTAGTCTATTTTCACTTAGTTCTGAAGAATCGTGTGCTCCCAGTGAGAATGTGGATACAGATAAAAACTTTGTCTAAAAGGACAAAGCTGAGACTTAAATGGGAATGAATTCTTGATTTGTTTGGATGGTCTTGAAGAAGAAAGTGCTCATTTTCCTGTACTCTATTTGCTGCTTTGATGGTGTTGGAGCTGAGATCTTTCTGGAATATGCAGTCAAAATAGTTTAGGTTGGAAGGAACCTTTGAAAGTCATCTGGTTCAACCACCCTGCAGTGAGCAGGGACATCTTCAACAACATCAAGTTGCTCAGGGCCCCATCCAGCCTGACCCTGAATGTTTCCAGGGATGGGGCAGCCACAGTTTCTCTGGACAACCTGTGCCAGTGTTTCACCGCCTTCACTGTAAATAACTTCTACCTTATGTTTAATATAAACCAATCTTTTCCTAGGTTAAAGCCATTACCCCGTGTTCTGTCGTAACAGTCCCTGCTAAAAAGTTCTTCCCACTATTCTCTTCTGTTTGAAGCAGGCTACTTTCTGCTGGTTGCAAGTTGAGGATTACTGATGGTGCCTCAAAGGCATTTGGGTGAGAAGGCAGATTCAAGTTCCTTCTTGTTCAGGCTAGCAGTGGAAGCTCCAGCACACAAGAAATGTACACCAAATGACTGCTTGTAGTCAGCTCCATGCTATTTTCAAACTTCTTGCTGTTCATGTGATGAAAGTTTAAAATTAATTGTTTTCTAGACTGTATCTGTTTGATTGTAAAACCTGCTCTTCACATACCAGGAAAGGAATATGAAAAACCTCAAAGTGTCAAGTATCTCCTGTGTAACAATTCCCCAGGAAAGCTGTTTGACTGCTGATCTTTTAGGGCATGTATTTTTTCTCATGCTCATTATTTAGAGGACACCAAGTAGCTCAAGCCTATTAAGTCCTGCTTGTTCTGTCAGTGATTAGTGACAGTAATCTGTTCTTGGCTTCTTTAGAAAAATTCTTTATGGATTCTAATCTGGGTTATTGTGGCTGGTTATATTTCAAAGAACAGCTTTTCTTGAATGTGCTACTTTCTGAACCTTTTGTCTGGTGTCCTGTAAAGAAGGTAGTTTATTCAGGACCGATTGATCCGAGTGTAGTGCACTATTATTGTAAACAGTAGCAGTGCAGCCCAGAAATTAATGTAATGATTTTATTTATAACTTCTGGACCTTTCTTTGTGGTAAAGGGTTTAGGCAGTAGACTGCGTAGACAAGCCTGAGTGTTGGAGTGCGCGTGTGCGTACAGAGGTGGATGTGTGAACCTACAAACCACAGAGTATCCTGTTACTGGGTCACAATCCCTTTCCACTTGCAGGTGCCTCTAAGGACTTGTCCTTTTGCCTGTGGGAAACAGTCTGGCAGTAAGGCAAGACTGTGGGAATCTGGCTAATTTGTACTTACATGGTTGGAATGCAGCCAATTGTCACTTAGCTCTCAACTCATTGCATCTCCATTTCACTATTGTCTTTCTAGCCCCGAGCTCTTCAGAACGGCTTGAGACACTGAATGTGATAAGGAATCCTCGACTATATTAAAAACACTTGCTAAAGCTTCTCTTTAAAATGACCACCACTGAGTGTGCTTTGCCTAACCCCTTTCCTTGCTTTGTGCAGGGCTCTGTTTCTGGGTGAAGAATGCAGACTATAAAGTGCGTGGTCGTCGGAGATGGCGCGGTGGGAAAAACTTGTCTCCTCATCAGCTACACCACCAATGCCTTCCCAGAAGAGTACATCCCTACTGTGTTTGACAACTACAGTGCCCAGATGACTGTGGATGGCCGGACAGTCAGCCTGAATCTTTGGGACACTGCGGGCCAGGAGGAGTACGACCGCCTGCGCACGCTCTCCTATCCCCAAACCAACGTCTTCATCATCTGCTTCTCCATTGGCAGCCCCTCCTCCTATGCAAATGTGAGGCACAAATGGCACCCTGAAGTTTCTCACCACTGTCCAAACGTTCCCATTCTTTTGGTGGGCACGAAGAGAGACTTGAGAAGTGACCTGGAAACGGTTAAAAAGTTGAAAGAGCAGAGCTTGGCTCCCACTACCCCGCAGCAGGGGACTTCACTGGCTAAACAAATTGGAGCAGTCAAATATTTGGAGTGCTCGGCATTGAATCAGGAGGGTGTTCGGGAGGTGTTTGCTGAAGCTGTCCGTGCAGTTCTGTATCCTGTGACAAAGAAGAACACAAGAAAATGTGTCTTACTGTAGTCGCCTTGGGTGATGGATGTTGGAAGTTGACTAGAATCTTGGAGGGCTTTTTAACGAGTTAAATTGAAGATTTGCATCTTGCACTAACAGCTCTAAGCAGAAATGGTTTATACAATGAATATTCTTGCAGTCTTACTGCTTCAGGGAAACTGAAACAGAAAAGGATTTTTTTCCAACTGAGAGGTCAAATACCTACTTTATTTCTAAAGTTCCAGTCTCCAGCTTCTCCAGGGATCACTTGATTATTTTAGTGGAGGAAAATAAAAGAGGAGACTTCTTTGAAGCCACTTCTTTACTAGATAGCCATCAGTTACTAGATTTGCTGAAAAGCACAAATTCTGATAACTTTGCTTTAAGTGTAGCTGCTGCTTTTCACATCCTTTATTTAGTGATTGAATTTGTTTTACAAACAGAAGTCTGGCTGTCCAGTTGTTTTGTCAATTTAAAGCTTGAAAACAATTTGTTTACTTGCAAAAATGGCTGAAATATTAGTGAGATTCACCTTACAGTGAACTGTAATTGATTGTATGAAGAGTTAGCATATGGCATGGTTAATGCAATGAGCAAGACCCAGGGAATACCTGCAATGATTTTTTAATAGAAGCAGGAGTTGATTTCTCCTTATGTAAGGAACTTAGAATAATGATGACTCACTCAAATGAGTGATTTTCATAGTTTTGAGGTGTAGAAGTGGAAGAGTAGTTTAGATCCAAGTCTTCCATTAATCTTCCAAACTGAGATTTTATTTCACTGTCCAAAGAGACTTTGCACCCTGAGAATAAAGTTTTAACAGTTACCTTCTCAGGCTGACTGAGGTATTTGGGATGACACTTCTCAAAATGAGATTTTCAGTGTAATCCCTTCAATGAATCCCAGAGACTTGACAGCAGCCTGTTTGCTCTTGAGGAATTAATTGCTTCAATTCTTAACGCTCTTGAGGCCACCATCTGAGATTTTTATGGCAAATTCCTTCATTTTTTTTCTGTGAGAAGACTGAGAGAAAATTTGGAGGTTCTGTTTACAGGAACCTGTGCTTCTTCCTGTTTTCAGTTCAGTCTGTAATGGTTAGCCAGTCACTGGATAGGATTACCTGGGCAGTTTTTTTTCCCTCTTCTAGATGCTCAGTTATTATAAACTCTTTTTAACTGAAGTTCTATTTACACACTTTTTAACCTTCTTTAGTAGCTCTAGTAAGTGGCAGCTGGCTTTTATTTTCAGGATGTGCACTGTTCTTTATGTGTGGTTCCGGGACCAGCTGAGGAGTGAGCGCATGAGCCCTTCCTTAGACTCAACCTTCCAGCTCTGTGGTATGAAAGCAGCATGCTTCAAAGATACTTTGTGTGAAACCACTGGTGCTGGACTGGGCTTTGTTGTCTGAAGTTGACAGTGCTGTCTTTGTCTGGCTGCAGCCTCAATTGGTCATTCAGGACTTGCTTTCTTGTGATTCCCACACATGCAACACTGCACTGGTGTATACCCTGGTCAGAAAAAAAAAGTGCCTCATTTTAGCAAGATAACAGAAAATGCATCAACAAGGTTATTAGGGATCTTGTGTTAATTTGACCTTGCTTTATCTGATGCTGGCAAAAATACCAGGTGAATAGAAATGTTCGTATTTGTGCCCTGATTCCACTATTTGGATAGAAATGTTCGTATTTGTGCCCTGATTCCACTATTTGAAGAGGATGTGCCTTTCTTCATCTGGTGTAACTGATGCTGACGTTAACTGCAGTTTTTTTAATCTGAGATGTGCTCATTTTGGTGCTGCTTTAGCCAATTGCAACCTGCAGATTATAAACTGCGTTTAATCCAAATACTGGTACCTGTGGTTAGTGAACCAACACAAAAGTTCCAAACGCTGAGCACAGGCAGTACCAAAATACCTGTTCTGCAGGATGTTTGCAGAAGCCTGCAGACCCTGCACATTTTTCTTCACCAAGTGCCATTGCCTGGAGTGTCTTTGTGTCTCTTGCACTTGCAGAGGAAGCGCTGTTCCAGATGTGGTTTGTGCTGCAGTGCCCTGAGGGCTGTGAGGGTGTAGAGAATTCACTGAGATAACCCCTACTTACCACGTTCTGCCTTTGCTTTAGCTGTAGGCCTTTAGTGTGGGCTGGACTTGCAGGCAGCAATTAACTCCGTGCCTTGTAATTCAAGATTATTTTCTGTAGGTAAATTTCAGTAACTGAGTAAATAGACTTTATCATGTTTAAAATGTATTTATTTAAGCCAGTGCACGTGGTTTGTTTTAATGCTGGTGAGACCTAAATCAACTGTCTAGTGACCCCGGTGCAAACCCATAACCTTTGCTTTACTCAGAAGTGTACTTTTAAAAGTCTGTGATATGTTTGAACTAGTCTTAAGACATGCCTGAAATGAAAAGTCTATTTTTTTTTTTTTTGCTACATATATTTGCAGTTTTGTACTGAAGCTACTACTGTTTTAAAAAGTTTTTACTTTTTTACTTACTGAAATCTTTTAATCCCATTTCTTTTGTGGTTATTCCTAACTGGATTGCAAGCATTTTGTGGAGAGGAAATATTGTGAGCAACTATTATTGCACAACCCCTCAATTTCTGTAGGCTCACGAGCAGCCATCCTGGTGTGAACTGGAAGAGAGTATAGTGAGATAAAATTCAACTGCTTAATCAGTTTATTTGATTTGGTTACACTGTTGATTACATTATGCCAGAACACCTTATCCCCACTTAGATTACTTAATAAATGGATTGCACAACAGTACTGAGGAGAATAACACGATAATGATGAAAATGAGCAGAGAGGGAACTTTGAACCATCAAAGATTTTTTACTGATTTGGATTACCTGGTTATTTAGATGCTTTGTATTTCTGTCACTTTCTGACAGGAGTATAAGTCCTGGCTAGTAGCTGGTTTCCTCCAGCCTCTGCTTTTCATGAGGTTGAGCTTCAGGACAAATCCATTGAGCTTTTCCATTCAGTGGGCATTCTCCTTTTGTGATTTTCCTTCCTTTCCCCCCCCCCCCCCCAAATTCTTGGTGCCTTTTTTTGTAAGTAGTCCAGTGCTTCAGTTTACAATCAGTTCTGTTTCTCCAATGCTTTATTTTTCTTCTGTGGGCTGTTGACAAATACAGACTTCACATAATAACATGGCTGGATTTTGTCTTGTTTTGGGAGGTCAGAAAACCCAGTTAAGTTCTGTGGGTTTCCTGAACTGTTCAAGGTCCTTTGGTTTGTTACTGAATAGAGATGCAATGTGTATGTCTTAATTCACAGAAGAGACTCACTGTGAAGACACAGATTTTAACCTTTGCTTTGTGAATGATTTCTGAACTGCTTGGGTATTTTTTTTTTAAATACAGCTGAAGCTGAGCAGTTCAGGAATTGTGTGTCCAAAGGATGTTCATGAGGTGTGCTTAGATGTGGAAGTGCTTTCTTCAGTTTACAGCTGTAGCTATTTCTATGAAATTTAAACTAGAAGAACCTCCCCGTGCTTTGTCTCCGGGTGCTAAACCTCACTCTGTAGAAATCTTGGTGCTGCTTGGGCTGACCCCGAGAAGTGGATGGATCTTAGAGGGGTCCCGACCCCCAGAGTGGGCAGCAAGGACCACCCCTCAGCAGTGGGAGCCCAAGCCTCTTGAAGTGTGGTACTGATACATACACTGGCAACTTGATTTTATGCTATAAAATAATTTGTATTGCATCTAACAGTTGTAAAGGATTTT
>VZTN01007974.1:12436-42758 GCA_013400515.1 Erpornis zantholeuca
GGGCGCCGTGTCCCGGCCCGGGCCCGGGGCCGCTCCCGCCGCCGCTTCCGCCTCCGGGTCGCTCTCGGTGTCGGTGCCGCTGCAGCGATGTCGGACTCGGAGAGCGAGGAGGAGGCGGATGGCGGCCGCGCCGAGCCCTTCTCTCTGGCCGGGTTCCTCTTCGGCAACATCAATGAGGCGGGGCAGCTGGAAGGGGACAGCGTCCTCGACAAGGTAGGGCCGTGTCGCTCCGGGAAGGCACCGCGGGCGGAGGGACCGGCGTGAACCGGGGTGCTTGGGGCGACCCGGGGATGTTTCGGGGTGAGGTGATGTGTGCCGGGATGTCTGGGTGTCCCCGGGTGAAGCCAGGATGACCCGGGATGTACCGGCACGTACCGGGGTGAAGCGAGATGTAGCAGCGGGAGCCGCGGTGCTCAGCGTGGGCTGGGCTGTACCGGGGTCACCCGGGATGAGCCAGGGTCTCCCCGGATGTCCCGGGGTGTCCTGTGGTCAGCTGGGATGTCCCGGGCCGTACCGGGGTGTCCCAGGATGTCCTGGGGTGTCCCGGCGGATGCTCGGGGCGGGCTCCGGGACAGGACCCAGCAGGCGCCCGAGGGGCTCGGCCCGGCCCGGTGGTCGGAGCCTCCCAGCTCTGGTCTCCCCAGGAATCCAAGAAGCACCTGGCCGGGCTGGGCGTGCTGGGGCTGGGCAACCTCATCACCGAGATCACGGCCAGCGAGGAGGAGAGCGCCGAGAGCGAGGGAGCGCACCTGGACGAGGAAGGTTTGGCGCTGGGATAGCTGCGCTCGGGTAGCAGAGGGGCTGCAGGCTCACAGCTCTTGCCGGAGAGAACGAACTGCCCCTGGGTCCTCAGGGTGTGCAGGGAATATCGTGGTGTTTGTTCCTTGGTCAGAGGCAGTCTATCGAAGTCTTCTCCTTCTCCATCTTGCCAAACAGAATCCCACAGTAGCTCCTGGTCAATTTTGCACTTGTTCCCTTTAATTTTTCATAAGGTTGTTTGTTTTTTTTTTTACTTGTCTCTCCTCCTTCATAAATAAGTTTAGTCTGTGTTTGTCTTAAAAAAACCTGTTTAGCACGTAATATTATAATATCTCTTTCTTTTATTTCTGAACTTGATGAACAGTTTCAATGACTAAGTGATAGGTGTTCCTTGTGCTAAAGTTGGTTGCTTACCACTCTTTTAGGGGAAATTCAGAGCTGTGAGTGATTTTGATTAGAATGAGGGGAAAAGTACTCTGGTGGGAGATGTTAATCAGATAGCTTTTCTCTTTTAAATAAGGGAAGCACAGCAAAAGATTCCTAAGTACTTAGTGAAATCTGCAGTTGCTGATATATATTAGGGTAAAGGTTTGTTTGATGAGGTTTCTTTTCTTCCTAGGCTGGGTTAAGAGCACTGAGGATGCTGTTGATTATTCAGACATCACTGAAGTGGCAGAAGATGAGAGCCGTCGGTACAAGCAGGCAATGGGCAGCCTGCAGCCAGCCCGAAGGCCAGGTAAAGGGGGTCAGCATTTCAGCTCTGCCTGTACAAAGTGTTCTGGGGCACTGTGCCTTTTCGCTCCTTGCTTCAGGAGCCCAATATAAGCTTTTGTGAAACTGTCTTCACTGGAGGAAGCCATTGCTTGCTGTCTTCTTCTTTTAAAGGAATCAGTTCCTTATTGTAGTCAGTTCAGTCTTAGTATCTCTCTCCTGTTTTACTCTTGAATTTTTTTTAAAGGCTTTCTGCAGAAGACACCTTGGTTCTTTTGTTGGTCCCAGGTATCTTTCTCTGGCCTAGAATATGCTTTCAAAAATAAGAAGCTTTTCCATTTCAGTAGCTGCTGGGGTAAATACTGAATCTTGGCATATTCTTTAAAGGTGTCTTACACTTCACCTTTCTGGTGACTTACTGTGGTTAGAGGGCTACAAAGGTGATCTGGACTTTTTAACCCACATTTTTCTTACTTCTCTGGCAGTTTTATGTGTTCCACAACATGTGGCTAAAAGGACATGATAGCAGAATACATAAACACATAGGCAAATTGTAAATAAAAGGAGGTCATAGCAGACTATATATACACAGATTTTAAGCGCTTTAGTCATCTTTCTGTCAGTTTCTCTTTCCTCCCCATTATTTTTTAAATTTACATCTTGCAAATGAGTTCCTGCAGGAAGCTGGTAAGAGTTTTCATCTAGTTACAAGATGAGAATGGTGTCTGTGCCATCAGGTTTGAGGTAGCATAAATGGAAAGGGTGCCTGGTTTTGTTTTATTATCTGCTTAACATGTGGTCTTATCCCCTGGCTGGTTAGATGAAGACGAGGATGATTACGATGCCGACTGTGAAGACATTGATTCCAAGCTGATGCCGCCGCCACCACCACCTCCAGTACCTGGGAAAAAAGAAGACGAAAAGGATGCAGCTGCTGCTGGTGAGTGAGGACTTTCTTCTTCTCTCTGGCAATGTGAGTGTCTGAAGGAAGCAAACACCACTGTGTTGCAGTTCTGCGGCACCACATGTCACCAAAACTCTGCAGGCTGCGTCTGAAGGTGAGTGTTTGTGATGTTGCAGGACTGCCTGAAATCTAGGGTGAAGTATTGTATTTCCAGTGACTGTTGAAATACCCATATTGACGATGAAACTGCTTTTTTATCTCATCCTCGCAGTTGTGGCTGGGGAATTCACCTGGAACGCTTAGGATAAAATGAAAGGTTAAACCAGAATGGTGCTCAGAACGCCTGCACAGGCTTAATTTTTGCATAACTTGGTATAAACAGTAAATGTGGCGCTATGGGGTTGTGCTAGGGGAGAGGGAGGAGATCGGTTTGTTTATGAGGTGCTTGTTCTATTGTAGTATCTGAAGATGGAGACGGTATCATTTTGCCCTCCATCATTGCTCCTTCCTCTGCTGCCTCCGACAAGGTGGATTTCAGCAGCAGCTCTGATTCTGAGTCAGAGATGGGACCTCAAGAAGCCAGGCAGGCAGAATCCAAGGAAGGCAAACTCACACTTCCTCTTGCAGGAATCATGCAGCGAGATGCTACCAAACAGTTGCCAAGTGTTACAGAGCTCTTCCCAGAATTTCGACCAGGCAAGGTATTGTAAGAGATACGTGGAAGAGATGTGTGTCATGCAAGCCCTCTAAATATGCATTGTACAGTATTTAAGGGTATGTACTGAGTAATCACATAGATGTTCTTGCTCACTCAATACTTTTTTTTGTTTCTGTGTGCTGCTGTTTCCAGATTGCTTTTTATATAATACTTTTCCTGCCTTTTGCAGGAACCTCTTAAAAAGCATCCTGTAAATCAGGGTGTGAATGTTTTAAGACTGTAGCAAAAGCCTGTTGATTTGACACTTTTGCCAGATGATTAAAAACCAGTGCTAATCTGTCTTCTTTCTGGCTTTTCTGGTAAATATTTGCTCCTCCTTTCATGCTGTCCTGAACTTGGTGTGCTTTTCCTGAAACAATTCGTGATCTGTATCTTTACTTAATTCTCCCTTGAAACTGCTCTGAGTATAAATTAGAAATCACCTCAAAGCAAGTTGGTTCAAAGAATGGTTGGGTTTTGCACAAAGTGAATTCATTACAATTCTTTCCTAAATGCTCCCAAATAGAAAATGCAGTTTAGGTATTTCAAGAATTATTTTGGAAGTTTTAAAGCTGTCAAGAAGAGAGGAAAGGTAGGAGGAGAAGGACAATGAAGATGAGCTTACAGTTGCCAAACAGATGATTGTGAACAAGGATAACTTGGTTTTATGTGTGCCTCAGAGGGTTTGTGTAAGGAGATGAACAATTTGCATGACTAAATGTCATGTTTTAATGATATATCTAACCACTGTCTTGGTCATCTAAGTGAGGCTCTGGCACTTAAGTTTCCCTTCTCAATGTTTTCTAGGCTTTTGCAAACTTGGTGTTTCCTGTGTATCTGTTGGTGTGTTCATTTCTCTGATGCTCAACACATAATGTCAGAGACTGGCTCAGTGTTGGATGTGCCCAGTGGGTGCAGAAATCAGTGCAAGCAATTAATGCTGAGCACTTTCCATGATTAATTCATGAGCACTAGAGCTGGCAAAGCCTTCAGCCCTGTAGATTTTGCTATGAGGATGGGTTGATGTGCATGTTAATTTACCATTGGGTTTTTTTTTGATGAAACCTCCTGAAATAGGATGTGCAGAAGCAGACATTTGTGTCCATTTAAACTGTTAGCAGCATAACTATGTCTGAGACCTTTGCCCTTCATGACAGGTCATTGAAACTGGATAAAGGGTTCAGAAGTAATCTCTGGGAGTTTTGGGAAGAATGTTTATGTGGATGTAGCAGAGATGGACAGAGTGGTCATACAAACATTATTTCCTTTGGGGATCAGTGTAACAGATTAACAGGGAACATTAATAGGGTGTATCTAAAAAATCTCTGGTTCCTGTTTCTTAAATATGCCAGTTAATTTAGAAACAATGTTTTACCTGTTTAAAAGAGATCTTAGAAGAAAAAAAATTGTAAGTGCTTAAAAACCAGCAATCATAACCATAAAAGGAACAGAAGAGAAAATTTATTGTTACTTTTAGCACAGGTTTTGGAGGTATGCAGTATTGGGGAATTACATTATAGTGGAAATAAAATTAGGTTTATTGTTTCTGGACCATACTATTTATCTGTTTGCTTAAGAAATCTCTATATAACTCTCTTTTAGCTTGTCTCTTTTGCTGATAATTTTATCAACTCTTCTTCAATCTCCATCTGTCTTTCTGAAGATTGTGGATCATTCAGAATGAAAATCAGTTATTTCCAGGTGGTATCTAACCACATGTCCAATATGTAAAGGCAATCTTTCTTCCCTCTGACTTTCTTTGTGTCTGCAATTAAGAATATATCCTTTTAAAAAGGAAGGATTCATCAAACAGAAGGATCAGAAACCTTTTTTTCAAGTATAACCAAGAGACTGTTGATTGCATTGGGAACTGGGGTTGTACCACAGGCCAAGCTTTTGAATTTCAGTGCTCTTTTGCATTACTGTTCTTCAGGTGAGGGCAAGCATTCCACACTGTCTTTTTTTAATCCGATCCTCTTGTTTTTCCCGTTCCAGGTGCTGCGTTTCCTGCGTCTCTTTGGCCCTGGGAAGAACGTTCCGTCGGTCTGGCGAAGTGCCCGGAGGAAACGCAAGAAGAAGCATCGGGAGTTGGCACAGGAAGTGCAGATACAGGAGGGTGAAGTTGTGGTTGAGAGTGGAGTGGAAGGAAAATCTCCTTGGGAGTATGAGTTTGCTGCTCCTCCCCCTCCTGAGCAGTGCCTTTCAGATGATGAGGTGGGATATCTGAGACTTAGAGAGGGTCACCAGCTAGTGCTGGGGGTAGTAGTGGATTGGACAATGACTTTTAGAGGAAGGAGCTTTTCCCTCAAAAGGAAAGTGGAGAACAGAGTTGGCTTGTATTCCAGCTGGGCAGCAGCTCTTCTCCAAATTCTAGTCAGTGACTTCAGGTGATTGCTTCTTACTGAGAAGGCTGCATCCGTGGTACAGGATCAATAGGAGAGCTTACCTACCCTCTTTGTATCGAGAAGAAATCTCTGTGTTCTTGGAAGTCTAATTGCAGAGCATTCTTGAGGCAGTAAGTATGGAAAAGAACTTCTTAGAAATGCTTTTCTTCTTTGAAAACAAGCTGGGAAACTTGGAAGGAAGAGACCTCTTACTGACACTTAGATAAACCACCAGTGTAACCATTCCCTCCTTTGCTGTGCTTCAGATCACCATGATGGCACCTGTGGAGTCGAAATTTTCCCAGTCTGCTGGTGACATAGACAAAGTGACAGACACGAAGCCCAAGGTGGCCGAGTGGCGCTACGGCCCCGCCCAGCTCTGGTACGACATGCTGGGCATCCCCGAAGACGGCAGCGGCTTCGATTATGGCTTCAAGCTGAAGGAGAAGAACGAGCAAGAGTCTGAAGGAGTTGCAGATGAGGGGGTGAGAGGGGCAGAGTGTGGAGGTGGATGTGGGGATTGCTGCACAATGGGAATCTGGTGATGGGCTGGTAGATTGTTGTGCGCTGGGCAAAATGAGACTTTGAATTTTCCTCCTTTAGTTTGAAAGGATGTCTCTCAAGTCAGGTCTTACAACAGTTATTACTCCCTTCCAGGATGCAGAGTCGACAAAGGAGAAGGATGATCTGCTAGCTGATGAGCACTTCCTCATGGTGACCCAGCTCCAGTGGGAGGATGATGTCATCTGGAATGGGGAGGATGTCAAACACAAAGGGACTAAGACGCAGCGTGCGAGCTTGGCGGGCTGGCTGCCATCCAGCATGACCAGAAATGCCACTGCATACAATGCCCAACAAGGTGATCAGGGGTCTGGCACCAATTTCACTTGCTGTAGTCGAGCTGGCTCATTACATGCTCAACTGCAGCACGTAGTACAATTGTACATGTACAGTTGCATCTCTCAAATGTAGAACATAATTCTCCCTGTCAGGGAATGCTCTGTGGCAAAATCACAGCTCCACTGAGAATTCTGAGACTTAGTATATTTCCAAAAACTCTGCCAAAGACAGAGTAAGTCACTTTAGTTAAAAAGCCCCCCATCCCAGCTCTGGCTTTCTTCTCTCCGTGTGGAATACCAGATGCTGGATCCATCTACATTAATATCAAGCAATGCTACCCTTAGGATTTTCTCTTTTAATAGGCTAGTGGAATTTTGTTTACTCTTTTTTTGTAATTGGAAGAACTATGTAAAAGTCTTCAGAAGTTTCTCCTCAACTAAAAATGGTATTCTGTTTTTTACGGATATGAAGTAACAATTCTTACAAGCCTCAGACTTCTTTTAGACACAGATGCATTTTAAATTGAAATTGCTCATGTAGAATGAATGTTTGTCATGTTTGTTATATCTTATGCTGTTTCTACAAGGAAAGACTAATGGGAATGTCAGATCTTTATTGGGTACTAGTGTCAATCCTTTAATGTTCAGCTGCAAGTACAAGACACTGAGGCGTTGGGTGGGTGGAGATTCTTTGAAGAGACTGCAGACTCCAGCAGTCAGCTCTGGGTGAGGTGTGGATTTTTTGAGTTTTCCCAGTTCTAATGACACATGTCACTCTTTGGGATATGAGCAGTAGGTCCATCAGGCTGAAACTCACTCTCCATGCAGCTCCCCAGTTCTGGTTTAAGGCACTGCACTGCCCCCTGACCCTCCCACTCAAGCTGACCTTACTTCTGTTTTCCTTTTCTCTAGGTTTGAACCGCAGTGGCTCTTTGCTCAATTCACCAATTCCTCTAGCACAGAAACCCAGTGTAGCAGGAGTCCTGGGCATAGCAAAGTGCAAGGAAAAGGCCCCTGAACAGCAAGGTAATGAAAGGATCAATCTTTGGCCCATGGATAGGTGCATGTGAAACATGTTTCTATGGTAGAAGGGCTACTTGTTTGCTCTAAAACTTTTAGAAACCTTATTTCATTCTTGGAGGCTGTGTTTCAATAGAGCAAAGTCTCTTGAGTGTTGGTAAAGCTCGGACTTGGGCCTCTGCTTCCTCTTTGCTTTCAAGATCAGTTTTCTTTTGCCTTTTAGAGGTCCTGAAAGATGGGGAAGGTAGAGGGAATAAGATGTGCAGGTGAGATCTGAAATAGTTTTCTGCCAAGGCTGTGTATAAAATTCTCAAGGGTTCTACTTTATGATTATTGCAGTTTCCCTGGATGAAGACAAGCCCTGGTACTCCATTTTCCCAATTGATAATGAAGAGTTAGTGTACGGCCGTTGGGAAGACAATATCATCTGGGATGACCAGGCAATGGAAACTTACTTGGATCCCCCTGTCTTAACACTTGATCCAAACGATGAAAACATAATTCTAGGTATGTTTATGGCATCCAGAAATTTGACTTGAGTGGGAAAAGACAAAGGGAAATGAAAGCAAGGGTATGTAATCACACTGTGATGGAAATAAATGGACTGGCAGTACTTATAACCTTCCTTTGTTTTGGCTTTTGAAGTTAAATTGCAAGTCAAAGGCCTAAGCAGGAGCTGACAATACTAATAACCTTTAATGGTGTGGTGTACACATTCAACTTCTGAGTTAAATGCACTGACAGGAAAGCAAAAATTAATGCCTTGAAAATTAAATTTAACATGGTTAATCTGACTCTTAATGTGTTTTAGGAATGACTGTCTTATTTGATTTGCATGCATGTTGTTTTGGAGAGGGAAGGTAGGGATGTAAACTTGTGCTTTTTAGAAATTCCTGATGAAAAGGAAGAGATGACTTTGAACTCTCCATCCAAGGAGAACAAGAAAGAGTCTTCTCTAAAGAAGAGTCGAATCCTGTTGGGAAAAACAGGTGTCATCAAGGAAGAACCACAGCAGGTCAGCATAAACTTTAGCATCATCTCTAGGGTTAGGAATGATGAAGAAGTAGTGAGGGTTTTTTTTTTTTTTGACACCTCTTTCTCTCTGTGTTTAAAATTGAATTAGAACATGTCTCAGCCAGAGGTGAAGGATCCCTGGAACCTCTCCAATGATGAGTTTTACTACCCCAAACAGCAGGGACTTCGAGGAACCTTTGGAGGCAACATCATCCAGGTAGTCACAATAGTGTTCACCATGGAGTGAGGAAGAGCTACAGTGTCTTTGTAGGAGGTTTCTAGCTGAGGGTAGGACTTAGGATTTGTAGAAAAACAGAATTGAGATTACAGCAGGTCATGAGAGATATTTGTAATGTTCAGTTAAAATTAGGAGTTTGAACTAATTTTTTATTGATTGCTCCATCAAATGGAGGTTTAGTAGCTTGATCTTGCTGTGTCTTATTCACCATGCTTTTGTTTGGTGTCTTATTATGTAGTATTCTTTGTAAACCAATAGTAGGAGGGGAGAAAGAGGTGAAGTTTGTACTTCTGCTGCTACTGTGTGTCTTAATCTGAATATTATAAAATTAATTTAGGTACTGATGAATTTGAATTACTGCTCATTAGCCCTAGGTGAGGAGGTGATGTTTTTTTCTTCCTTCATTGTGGTATTCGGTTTCTTCTTCTAAAACCTCATCTGACTCCAGCATCTTCTGTAATGGGAAAACTGTATGTAACTCCAAATGAACCTCTCTCCTACCGATAGGGATAATAACTACTTTGCATGTAATTCCTAGCTAATAAAAAGATCCCATCATTGGGTACCATTTGAGATAGTAAAATGGAAGTCCTCTCTGTACACAAAGGAAAGATCTTTATATGGAAGATCATTTCTGTCAAAAGGCAACATTTATGATGACAAGTGAATTTCAGTGCACTTGTGTTACTGCTAGGAGACCTAAAAATATCCCTGGGCTCTCTTCTGTAAGGTTTAACAGGACAGGAGGATGGTCTTGCTTTAGAGGTGGTGCATGTCCCTCTTAACACGGATTTTGTTCTGTATCAGCACTCTATCCCAGCAGTGGAGCTCCGCCAGCCATTCTTTCCCACCCACATGGGTCCCATGAAGCTCCGACAATTCCATCGGCCTCCCCTGAAGAAATACTCCTTTGGTGCCTTGTCCCAGCCCGGGCCCCACGCTGTGCAGCCTCTGCTGAAGCACATCAAGAAGAAAGCCAAGGTACAGTTATTCCTGTCGGCCTCTGAGTGTGCCTGGGCTGTTTGATGAGCTGTTCTCCTGACACCATCCCTTGTCCCTGGCGCAGATGAGGGAGCAGGAGCGCCAGGCCTCTGGCGGGGGGGAGATGTTCTTCATGCGCACACCACAGGACCTCACTGGCAAGGATGGAGATCTCATCCTTGCTGAGTACAGTGAGGAGAACGCCCCTCTGATGATGCAGGTTGGCATGGCAACAAAGATTAAAAATTACTACAAAAGGGTGAGTATGCAGATTCTGCTGTTGGACGGTGATTTCCCTCCGCCTCTCGCTGAGAGCTAACAGCACCTTCATTGCACCTTCCAGAAACCTGGCAAAGATCCAGGAGCTCCAGACTGTAAATATGGAGAGACTGTTTATTGTCACACTTCTCCGTTCCTGGGTTCTCTGCATCCAGGCCAGTTACTGCAGGTGAGAAATGAGGTTTTTACATTTAAAAGACAGATAAGTTGAATGTGGAGTAATAGTCAGTGTGCCTATTACAAGCCCTATTTATTCAATCACAGATAATGCTCAGCTTCTAAAAAAAGCCCCAGATTCCTTTTCGTTTCCAGTTTATGACTCTTTGCTTACTGATAGTAATTCAGTTTTTAGCTTTCTTAAAAAAAATCTCTGTTGTATGCTTTTTAAAATTGTTGGAGGAATTGTAGTAGTTGCAGGTAGTAAGTCTTTGCTGTTTTGCTTAGTAATGGCATTAGAAATAGTGTTAGAGAGGACTGAATGGAAGAGCAAAACTGCTTGAATGCTGGGGAGCTCAATAAATAGGTGTTGGAGGGGATAGAAACATGGATTTCTCATGTTCCAGGACCTTTTATGTACTTTCTGAGAACTGCACTTCAGATTATTGGATGTCAGTTACTAGTCAGGTGTACAGACCTCAGCTTTTATGAGCCACTCTCTGTTGATAAAGTACATACATTTGAGATGGAGAGAGGAATTAAGGATGTTACAAGGACCACCCAGCTAATAATCCATAAATGTAAATATGTATGGATTTCAGTTAATGCTAGCTGCTCTTACTGCAGCATTCTGTACCACAGGAAAAAGGTAAGGTGAAGGTTGATATTAGAGATTCATCACAGAACTAACAATGCTAATCATGTCTTAGTCTGGTTTCCATGGCTATTGTGCTCTTCTGCAGATATGTTCTTTTTGTCTTTTTTTGAAAGTACCTCCAGAGTCCAAAGAGCCTTTCAATCTCTGCATTTGTTCGAGTGTTTCTTAAGCTTTTGTCCTTCATCCTTGACTATTCCCTGCACATCTACATATGTGGTGATATAAATGGTGTACTATTGCAATGAACCTTAGGGTTTTGGATTTTTTTTTTTTTAAGGTCTTTTTTGTAGATTGAATCACGGAAGATTTGATCAAAACTTGACTTTCAAACTTCGATTTGTTTCTCTTAACAGGCATTTGAAAACAATCTTTTCCGGGCCCCTATCTATTTACATAAGATGCCTGAAACAGATTTCCTGATCATCCGGACACGGCAAGGCTACTACATTCGAGAATTAGTGGATATTTTTGTAGTTGGGCAGGAGTGCCCACTCTATGAAGTACCTGGTCCCAACTCTAAACGAGCTAACACACATATCAGAGATTTCCTGCAGGTATGTGATAAAAGACTATTTGAGGATCTTTGGAGAAAGCCCGTGGCATAAGCTTGGGCCTCAGGTGGACAGTCTTGGTTTGAGAATCTCTCATTGTCCTTCTGTGACTCCCTTTTTTTTGGTTGTTTTCTTGTGAGGTGAGAACACTGCAAGAGTTGGATGTTAACCAGACAGGCCATTTTGGTTATCATTTAACCAAAGATTTATAGTGTGTCTCTTCTGTTTTGATTGCATCCTATCTAATAAGTAAATGATAAAGGCTTTGTATTACCAAAATACAAGGTTACAAGATTATCTGAAGCTGAGGAAGTTAGAATGAGTTTTGAAGTGGTTGTACTGTGTAAACGATAGATGGATTTTACCAAGAGACAATTAAGGAGTCTTCTCACAGTCCTATCACACAGCACAGAATTAGAGTTGCTCCATAGGTCTTTCTCATCTTTCTAGATCTTGTAGTGGTTAAGCTTTTGGACTTAAGCATTCACTAATTATCCCCAAGTTCGGATTTTGGACAAAATTTCTAGTAATTTACTGTCAATTTAACTCCAAATTATAACTCAGAGGTATTTGCAGAGCAGAAAAATCCCTTCTGTTCACAGAATTTCTGTGCCAAAGCACGAACATTCCTAATGTGACAAAACAAAATTTCAAGACAAATATTTTTTCCACATCTCATTCTCAAAAACAGCTGAACCTGAAGCAGACACTTCTGCTTGGAAAGCAGACACTTGGCTTGGAAAACTTTATTGAGTAAATTTATGAGAAACAATGATTTTTGAAAGTCTGAAGCAGTCACCAGAAACATCGTCTGTCCTGTCTTTGCAGGTTTGTTTATTCTTTCTTTGGACAATTGGGTCTTGTTTTGTAGGTTTTTATCTATCGCCTCTTCTGGAAGAGCAGGGACCGTCCCCGGAGGATCCGCATGGAGGACATCAAGAAGGCCTTTCCCTCCCACTCCGAGAGCAGCATCCGCAAGAGGCTGAAGCTCTGTGCTGATTTCAAACGCACAGGTAGCAAAGGGTTTTATTGGCTGGTCAGCCATCCTTTGCTGCTCTTGGAGCTCCATACAGAGCAGAAGGAAGGGACACCTCCTTCTGATAAGCCATTCTTGAAAACATCTACTTGTAGAACTGAAATGTAATCTGACAAGGGTTTTTTGTTCCAATTTGTAAGAATATGCACTTTCTTTTGGCACAAGTGTGCTTGGTGGTGAGAAGTGACTACAGTTCAGACATTTTTAATAACCCTTTGGGCAGTGATTTACTCATTAAAGACACCAACACACACATTCCCTTCCCTCTGTGTGTGTGGCTGTGTTGTGTTTTCCAAGCAAATACATTCAAGTGGAAGCTGGGACTGTGATGGCATACAGCACGTGTGGAACACTACTCAGTGTTTGACTTGTGCATTTTTCAGGGATGGACTCCAACTGGTGGGTTCTAAAGCCAGATTTCAGGCTGCCAACAGAGGAGGAGATCAGAGCCATGGTGTCCCCAGAGCAGTGCTGTGCCTATTACAGCATGATCGCGGCTGAGCAGCGCCTCAAGGTAAACCCTGGTTGGCACCAAGGCAGATTACTGACACCCTGTGAGGGGTGAGCCTAGCTAACCTCTTCTGCCTTAAGATAATTTTGCTGTAAAGTAGGCAAATTAGGTACCTAACTATTGTGCCACTCACTAAGTTTGCTGCTGCATGAAAGGGAGTTAATTAAAGAGAGAGACACTGTATTCTTACCACCTATTATCTGGATATTGAATTAGCTGTGCTCAAAAGTACCAAAAGGAAGGTACAAGAAAAGGCTTATGTTTATACCTGGAGATCAATAGCAGAAAGTAACCAGCAGGTGGCTGTAAGAGACACTGATTATTTTTTTGAAGTTGAGTGCACTCTTTAGTTATGGAGTTTGTCAAAATACTGGGCAGTTTGACATCTGTGCTACTGTGTGTCACAGTGAATCTTGCAGACAGCTTTGCTTGTTCAGCATAAGTCTCCACAGAGACACTTCTACTTGTCTTTCCAGTAACCTTTTTAAGACTTCAGCTTCTCTTTTTTCCCCTAATATTTGTCTGCAGGATGCAGGTTACGGGGAGAAATCCTTTTTTGCTCCAGAAGAGGAGAATGAAGAGGATTTCCAAATGAAGATTGATGATGAGGTACCATCAGAGTGATGCACATGTGTACACCAATATATGAATTTGAATGGCAGGAAAAAATGAGGTCTTTATATTTAAAAGGCGTATTTAAAGTGGAATTCAGTGGTTCACATGTTTGCCCAGCTTTCCTGGGAACTTTGCTGCCAGCTCATACCTGTTTTTGGTGATTGTTGTTGCAGGTCCTTTCAGGACTAAGCATTTTTTACCTTAAATGCCTTTTGTGAGTTACTTAGCACTTTGGTTATTCACTGAAGTGTTATCAGGGCAGTTGAAGGATCAAGAAATGGAATTCACCCTCCTTGTGTATGAAAAGTTTTCAGTATGACTGGAAGAATCCCAAAGGAAAAGCTTGGAATGTAACAGGGTTATGAGTGTTCCTCTTCCTGCTGGCAGGTACGCACGGCTCCCTGGAACACCACACGAGCCTTCATTGCTGCTATGAAGGGCAAGTGCCTCCTAGAAGTGACTGGTGTCGCAGATCCCACCGGTTGTGGGGAAGGATTTTCCTATGTCAAGATTCCAAACAAACCAACCCAGCAGAAGGTATAGTTCCCAAGGAGCAGTAGCTGGGAGGTCATGTGGGAGAAGTGGAGTTAATATGGGACATATGCAAGAGAAAATGTCAGATGAGCCTAGGAAAGACTCTTATGACATTAATAGGCCAAATCTTCCTCTGAACAGGATGATAAAGAACCTCAGCCAGTGAAGAAGACAGTGACTGGCACAGACGCGGATCTGCGCCGACTTTCCCTCAAAAATGCCAAACAGCTTCTGCGGAAATTTGGAGTGCCTGAGGAGGAGGTGAGTGTGAGCCCAGAGCAGGCTGCAGACTTCACTGGTGGATTTAGCAGCTGATAGTGGAAGGGACGTATAAATTTCTACTTTGACCTTGTGTGGAGAGGAATTGAGATCCATAGCCAGCTACCTCAGCTGTGTGTCTCTAAAACCACTCTTTGTCCTTCCTCTTTGCAGATAAAGAAGCTGTCCCGGTGGGAAGTGATTGATGTGGTCCGTACGATGTCCACAGAGCAGGCACGCTCAGGGGAAGGGCCTATGAGCAAATTTGCCCGTGGCTCTCGGTTCTCTGTGGCAGAACATCAAGAGAGATACAAAGAAGAGTGCCAGCGCATCTTCGACTTACAAAATAAGTATGTTCTTATCTGATGTTCACAGCCTTGAACCCCACCCCATCCACACCTTAAAGGTCCAGCACTGTGCATGCCTGGGGCTCACTGATACGTGGTGGTGTAGATGTTGATGCAACTTGTTGGGCCCATGAAATAAAGCACTAAGAAAGAGGCCTTTGGCTGGTAATAGAAACCCTCAGGTTTAGTGTCTTGCTGTCACAGATCTTTTGGAAGGGTAGAATGTGTTGCAGAGTCACGACATGAGGTGTTCTGCAGTTCCACACATCAGTAGCTCACCATCTTATTTCCTTGCTTTTTTTTTTAATTTTTTTAATTGTTATGAGCAGTTTGCCATCTCTCTCTTGGGTAGTAGCTACCAATTCTATGTCCTATTCTTCAGAACTGCCAGAAGAATTCATGCATTATTCCTTGTTCTCTCCTGAGACCTAAGAGTGGTGAGAGAATAAAGTACTGTTGATGAAGTCAAGAGATAACTTTTTGGAGAAGATGGTCTTTTAGACATGGGGGCTAAAAGGAAGGCTGAGAAGGAAATATATTATGCCCATTGTTGTAGTAGTGAGTCGTATCATCAATTTTCAAACCTTTGCATCATTTTTACCTTCATACTTCTGGGACGGTAACAGGCTGATTTTTTTTTTTTTTTAATTTGGGAGGGCAACATTCACTGACTTTCAAGATGCCTCCTATTTCAGGGTTCTGGAATCCACTGAGATCCTGTCAACAGACACAGATAGCAGTTCAGCTGAAGACAGTGACTTTGAAGAGATGGGAAAGAATATTGAAAATATGTTACAGAACAAGAAAACTAGTTCTCAGCTCTCTCGGGAAAGAGAAGAGCAGGAACGGAAGGAATTGCAAAGGATGCTCCTGGGAGAAGACAATGGCAATGACAAAGACAGGGGCAAAAAGGACAGGAGAGACAAAAAGGGGCTGTGTAAGTAACTGCAACCAACACAACTTATGCCTGGGAAGGGATGCAGGACTTTATGTCAGGCTGCAGAGTATGCTGACCTGGCCTCAGGAGAGTGTGGGTTCCTTACAGGGAGAATGTATAAACATGCTTATCTGGGGCTTTTCCCTCTCTGGGGTTCTTCCTTCTCTTGAGCACTTACTGGCTGAAAGTGCATGTGAGTTGTATTCTTTGCCTCATATCTTGTTTATTTTGAACTATAAACTTACTCTGGTATTTCTTCAGAGAGTCACTGCTGCTTCCTGCTTCAGTTTCCTTTTTTTTTTAATTTTAAGTGGGAAGCTGGTTTTTCAGTACTTTTCTCAAGATGTTTTCACATATAGTTCCTGGAACGAGCTTATGGTTCCGTAGTTGGTTCTGTGTACACACAGCTCTGTGTGTGAAGCAGGCACAGTCTGCAGGCTGATAACAGTGTCTGTTACACTGTGTGCTGTGGCAGCGTGTTTGGAGATAAATTGGGCAGCTGCCAGATTTGGATCTCCTGGAGATGTGCTTATTTTAAGTGCATTCCAGCAGAGAACTTGACATGTCCCTGACTGGCAGGTAAAATGTTTAGCCTGTGAATGAACTTCATGAAGGTGCCCATGACCACTGTTACTTGTTGAACATGTGTGTGAGCCAAGCTGAGCTCTGCATCTGGGTCAATGTTATCGTTGCCATCTATTGTTAAATTGGGAATAAATCACTAATAAATCCTTATTGGAATAATTTAAAAGGGATATGTGGAAGATTTTTGATGATCTTTCCCTCATAAAAAGATATCCAGTGTTACTTTGTACAAAACCTCTCAACCTGAATTATGAATAGTGCTGGAAAGATTCTGTGGTCCCTTGGCACACTGGTTGGAACACTCCTTGGAAAAACAGATAATTTTTGACCCTCTGTTTCTGCCAGATAGCATAGCTATGATGAAAATCACTGTAACTAATCCATCTGCAGGGCCAGAATGCACTTGCATTGCAGGTTACACCTGTGGGTCCGTATTGACTATAGCTGTTCCTTCTGGCTTTATAATTCATGTGGATAATTCAGTATCTTTGTTTCAGCTTGATTTCATGTCACAATAAAAGAACATAAACAAGCAAGGGAAAGGCTTCTATTGCTTGTGTTTTCCTGAATTTGTGTCTTGGAAGTTTTTAAGCCAAAACTCTCTGCTGTATTTAAACAATGATATTTCTACAGCGCGGAAAAAAAATTTGAAGCAAATAAAGCATTTTCTTGTGGCAACAGCTTCAGCAGCCTCAGCAACCTCTCACAAGGATGATGACACCGCCTCTGTGACCAGCCTGAATTCCTCTGCCACCGGCCGCCGCCTCAAGATCTATCGCACGTTCAGGGACGAGGATGGGAAGGAGTACGTGAGGTGCGAGACCGTGCGCAAGCCCGCTGTCATCGACGCCTACTGCCGCATACGGACCACCAAGGATGAAGAGTTCATGTAAGGCCTTCCTGATCTCTTTTTTTCTCCCTTTTAGCTTTGCCTGTGGGCTTATTTCATTCCACTGACAGTATGACGAAATGTAGAATTGAGCGTAGAAGCACTCCACTGTAATTGTGGAGAGAAAGAGAGATTTAATAGCTGTCCATTTGGAGGGTGTCACAAACTTCGTGCAGTGATTGACCTGCCAGAAAAGTACCTGGAAAATCATGAACCAGGGTGAACAATTTCTCTATTTTTTTTTTCCCCACCCAGACGGAAGTTTGCTCTATTTGATGAGCAGCACCGTGAGGAGATGCGGAAGGAACGGCGCCGGATCCAGGAACAATTGCGGCGGCTAAAGCGGAATCAAGAAAAAGAGAAACTCAAGGGCCCTCCAGAAAAGAAGCCCAAGAAAATGAAAGAGCGTCCAGACTTGAAAGTAAGCATATCCATACAGGTTTTGGCAACTGGAGAAGTTTTCTGTTCTAGTAATGTACTAAAGATCTCACTGGGGGATTTTAATGATGCTTTTCCTCAAAACTAGGAGCCCATATATGAATTCTGATTTGTCACCTTCTATTTTTGCAGCTAAAATGTGGAGCATGTGGTGCAATCGGGCACATGAGGACTAATAAGTTCTGCCCTCTTTACTACCAAACAAATGCCCCACCTTCTAATCCTGTTGCAATGACAGAGGAGCAGGAGGAAGAGCTGGAGAAAACAGTCATTCACAATGACAATGAAGAACTCATCAAAGTAGAAGGAACGAAAATTGTCCTGGGAAAACAACTGATTGAGAGGTAAGGGAAAAAGGCAGAGATGTGAGTGGGGATAATAAAAAGAAACAATGTAGAGCTTAATGCAGGATACTCATATGTATATTAGTCACAGGAATAAAGTGACAGGGCTTTATATAAACTGTTACTGCACTATTTTGATTGAGCATTTGGTATTATGGCAGATGGAACCAAAGCCAGTACTGGGGGGCAAATGGTCTTGATTCACATGAGGGCTGGAGGAAGTATTGTGCTTTTTTGTTTGTGCTTAGTGCGGATGAGGTTCGCAGGAAATCCCTGGTCCTGAAGTTTCCTAAGCAGCAGCTTCCTCCGAAGAAGAAGCGTCGCGTGGGGACGACGGTGCACTGTGATTATCTGAACGTGAGTGAAGGTGTTACAGAGCTGATTGTAGCATCTCCATTTCTGCTTGTACCAACTGGCCAGGCCCTTAACTGTTCCCACACAACCTCTTTGTGCCTCCTCATGCCTGCCCAGAAAATTAATAAACTGAATTGTCTAGGATTTCTCTGAGTAAATGTTCTGCGTCTTGGAACTGCCTTAATTTTTCTGCCTCTCGTTTCTTCAGCGTCCCCATAAATCCATCCACCGTCGGAGAACAGATCCCATGGTGACGCTCTCATCCATCTTGGAGGGCATCATCAATGACATCAGGGATCTTCCCAATGTAAGTTTAAGCTATGACACCCAAATCCTGCATCTTAAGCAATAAGGTTGAAGTAGGTTATGTGTTGTAGGCACCAGAATTTGGCTAGTTTTGTATGAATACATGTTCAGAGCTGGTATGTGATTTTTTAAAAAATATTTTTCAACAAAACCAGCACAAGATATGTGAAATACAGCAGTGTGTAATGCTTTTATATATGTGGCATTGGAGAAGATCTGTACTTCACTCTTTTCTGACCAGACTGTGCCAGAAAGTTGCAAAATCAAAAGATTAGATGGAAGATTGGAGTTGAAAATGAGAATTTTAAAATTCAGTTTCTTGACTTCTGTGCTCCAGTCTAAAATATTATCTGAGAATTCTCTGTGAGATTTTTCTTCTTATAATGGTATTAAAGAATATAGTGTAGAAGAAAGTGATAGCCACTGTGGGGTTGAGCTTACTCTATTTTCCCTGGTGCAGTTAAGGAACTGATTATTTTAAGGTTTTGTACATTAGTGCCTATTTAACTGGAGGTTAAACTGTGCCAGTACAGTGCTGAAAATCATTTGTTTCTTTTCCTCCTCAGACATACCCCTTTCACACGCCTGTAAATCCAAAAGTTGTCAAAGATTATTACAAGATCATTACCCGGCCCATGGATTTACAGACCCTGCGTGAAAACGTCCGGAAGAGGCAGTACCCATCCCGGGAGGAGTTCAGGGAACACCTGGAGCTCATCGTGAAGAACAGTGCCACATACAATGGTAAAAACACAGGGAAATCCTGTTCTTGCTAATACATTGTGCATGGATGAGCTGTGGAACTTTTAGAGTCAACAAAAGCAGCATGAAAGCAGAATAAATTCACTGCCAGGTGGCGATAGCGAACATTAATTTTTCCAGATATACCTGAAAGATAATATTCCTGTAAATTAACTGATTCATAAATAAGAAGGAAGTGAATTCCAGCATGTAGGGACAACTAAATGATGACTCTGATGTGGTGATTGAAGTTCAGCAATGGTTCTGTCAATGACCGAAGACTTCTGCACGTTTCAAGTCCTGCCTATCTCTTTCATAGCTAAGGAAAGCATTATTTTCAGTAGATTACATTATTATGCTTCAGTGACTGAATCTTTCAATGCAAATAGAAATAGTTCACACCTGTTGAAGCCAGTGCCTTGGAGCATGCAGCTTTGAGTAGAGTTTGCTGTCGTGATTTTGCATATTTTGATTCTTAGTCACAATGAATTTTTTCCTCATTTGGGAAGGTCAGGAAACTAATTTAAAAAAAAAAAAAGAAAGCAAGCTAGTTGAAAATTAAAGCATAGATTCTGTGGTAGAGCAAGTATCTGCTGGGGGAAAGTGCTGATTCACTGGGAGTCAGCTTTATTCTGACTGCTGATAGAAAGGTCTTTGTCCAAAATATATTAATTTGACAGAAAAATCTCCCAGCTGCACTGAATCTCTCTAGGCTGTGCAGCATTGAGGGTGACACTAACAGCACTGAGTTTGTGTCTTTGCTGCTTTATTATTTTGACAGTTAATCCCTGATTTATCCTAATAAATAAGCCTTTTTTTTTTCATAGTTCTGTTGCATATGCTTGTTTCCATGTCCGAGGTATCCTGAAATTATTTAAGGCTGTGGGTTTTTTAATATTCCTTAAATGTCCATCTTGCCTTCATTAGCAGTTCTTCTTCACTGACTGGACTTAGTGAAGGAAACAGAAATTTCATGACTTGTACTGTGAATATTTGGCAGAGGTGAAGGGCTTGGAGGCACAGCTGCTTTCCAAAGGGTTTCCAGAATTTAACAGAATGTATGCCAGAAGTGGGAATATTTGCTACAAACAACTTTTTCTCACATAAAATCCATGCTGAAAATGAATAATTGTGTGTATTGAGAATATACTTGAGTGTATACTCCCAGCTGTGCTAGAAATACAATCAGTGATGTTTTAGGAGCAAAGATAAATCATTTTGTGTATGGGCCTTTTTCATCAGGCTGCACTTGCTGTGTGTGTTTGCAGGGCCAAAGCACTCACTGACACAGATATCCCAGTCCATGCTGGACCTGTGTGATGAAAAGCTAAAAGAGGCAAGTCTTGTGAATGAGTTGTGGTCAGAATGGAGGGGGAGGGATGGTCAAGGGTGGTTGAAGACTTCGAGAATAGAGGATGTGCATAGGCAAAACACAGGGGTTTAGGGAGAGTAGTAGAAAAGTAAGGGAATTCTTTCTCCTACCCCAGAAGGTATTTGAATTTTTACCGTTTTAAACTGTTCCCATGGGAGTCTTTCTGAAAAAAACAGATCCTTGTTTCTTACTCTAGTTACTTTATCTTGTCTATAAGGCTTATATCTTGGCTATTACCCCCTGTTATTTACAAGTGTGTTCATAAAAAGCTGCATGGGACTCTCTCTGGGACAGAGTATCATGGTAGCACAGTTATTAGTCCAGGGTCAGCCACTGATGTTCCCTGCTTCTATTGCAGAAGGAAGATAAACTGGCTCGATTAGAAAAAGCAATTAATCCTCTCCTGGATGATGATGATCAAGTGGCCTTTTCCTTCATTTTGGATAACATTGTGACTCAAAAGATGATGGCAGTTCCAGATGTACGTAGCTTGAGTGACTGTGTGTGTGATGTGTTGATCTTGTGATATTAAATAGGAAAGTCTTCTGTAAAATCATTATTTTGTACTATATGTTCCTACTGTCAAACAGATATCAACAGGCCTAATTAAAAATCCAATGGATAGATCTTTTCTCTGTGTCCCTCCTGAACATAAATGATTGGATTCAAGAGGTCTTGTTATCAATACCTTAAATACATTTGGAGTGTTAATCAGTTCTGGAGACTTGTTGCGTGGAACTTGTAGCTTAAACTGTAGAAAATTCTACACAGAAACTTTCTAAACCTCTCTGTTTTCTTTTTTGTTTTCAGTCTTGGCCGTTTCACCATCCAGTTAACAAAAAGTTTGTTCCTGATTATTACAAGGTGATTGCCAATCCAATGGATCTGGAGACCATCCGCAAGGTGTGTAGCTTGAACTGAGCAGCCTCTGGAGAGCTGTTTAGACTTGCTCACTTACTAGGTGACAATTCTCTTCCAGAATATCTCCAAACACAAATACCAGAACAGGGAGACTTTCCTGGATGATGTTAACCTCATCCTTGCCAACAGCATTAAATACAATGGTAGGTGGTGGAAAATAAGGCTTCAGCTGCCTTTTGTACTCAAATTAATTCATCTGGGTACCTGTACTGCCAAAGTGTGTTGAAGCCCAAGGCTGTCAGTCATAAACTTGATGCTTGTTTTCCTTTCCCAAGGAAAGAGATGGTTAAACAGTGATGATATCACTGTCACACAAAGCTTTATTACCATTTGGTGCAGAATGGGGCAGTTGCATTTGGGGAGGATGTTCTGCTGGCTCAGTAGACATCTCTGATCCAATGGTTTCTGGGAATTTCCTTGAGACAGACATGATACAACCTGTGTCCTAAATCATACTTTTAATGCTGGGATAAACTAGTTGGGCTATTTTAGCTGAATGTGAGCCCTGCTTTGTATTTCTCTTTACATCAGAAGGTGTTGGAATTTAAGGGCCTGTGTAACCAAAACCTGTCTTGCTGTCTCGGCAGCTGGAATTGAACAAACATCAGAATGTATAAAGAGGTTTGTTTCTTGCTACAGGGTCAGACAGCCAGTACACAAAAACAGCCCAGGAGATTGTAAACATCTGTTACCAGACTTTAGCTGAGGTATGTGGACAGCTTTACTGGAATATTTACAGTTTGAATTTTCAGTTCTGCAACCTTAGCAAGCTTTTTTGTTCTTAGTATGATGAGCACCTGACTCAACTCGAGAGAGACATCTCTACTGCTAAGGAAGCAGCACTAGAGGAGGCAGATCTGGAAAGTCTTGATCCTATGACCCCTGGTCCCTACACTCCACAGGCAAGTGACCAAGCAAGGTTTTCACTTTCTTTTAGTTTCATTCTCCTGAGTGTTTGATCCCGAGGTTCCTCCTTGTTTAGTGTTCTCCATCTGTCTGCAGTTTGTGTTTTAGTAGAGAATCTTGTTGTATGGTGTCCTAACATTTATATTTTAAGAATAAATATAAGAAGCAGCTCTGATAGCAGCTTCAAGAGTGAGATACCTAAGACAAAGAGAGGCATTTCCCAAGCAAATTTTAAAACTGGTTCAAAGATGAGCTGTGCACAGTCAGGTACAGCTGGGTGTTGGTTGGAAGTTCGAGGACTGTGCCAGTGTAACATTTGCTCAGAAGTCAAGCAGTGGACAGGTAAGGAGAACATGAGGACAAAACATGGATGTAGTGCTGAGAGGAAGCCAGGGAGCTGTTTGGTAGTGGTATTGTTGGAAAGGCTCCTTGCTGTGAGTAAAGAAACTGCCTAATATGGTCAGCAAAGTCCAGCTGTGCCTTCATTGCTGGGATCCTTTACATCTCTTTGTTCTGGTTCTAGTGGAAAATAATGTTTTTTAACCTTTATCATTATAGCAGACAATTGTGTGTGCCAGGTTTTTTTCTGTGTGTTACAGAGCAAGTTGGCAGGATGATTCATGCTGGGCTGCTTTTTCAGTGTTTACAGTTTGGCAAAGATTTACAATCTACTTAGACTTTTAAGAAATAATTCTTCAAATTGGGTTGTTTGGTTGTTTCTAAAAACATCAGTAAAAAACTTTCACCAGGAATGACAAGTTAATTCATGAAAACTAAAATTATTGGAATTTGCCTAGAAAAGCAGGGAATGTCATCCTAGCATTTTAGATGTGCCTTTTGTTTATTTGGAAAAGTTTATAGGCCCTGGGAAAGATCTCTGTGCTGATAATTGAACAATAAAATGCAAATGTTGTGGTATAGGAAGACAAACCAAAGCTTTTTTTGCAGTTGTTCATCCCAATTGTAGACCAATAATTTTTCGATTCTGTGCAAATCTGATGTAATTGCATATGGAAAGTTGCATTTAATTTTAGAAAAGTCAGAGCAGAAAAGAAGGGCTTGAAGTTCAGGTACAATTTAAGATCTTATAAAGATTATTTTTAAGAGAAAAATGAGTTTAAAATTTGTTTAGGCAAGAAGTATACAAAGACTGGATGGCTGAGCCAGGATAGCAGGACACAAATAGGTTTGGGGCAATATGTAACACCCTCCCATCCAGCTCTCCCAACAAAAAATTCCCAAAATGTCTCATGTTAGGAAGGTGGAAAGTGTTTGCTAGAAACGATGATCAAATTCAGCAGGGTGGGAACACTGAAACTGAGTATCATGGAAGATGGACCCTGCCAATAGGAAGTATTGGGCTGCAAGAGAGTCTTTGGAGATGAGTTATTGAAACTATTTGTTGACATATTTCAAGAATTAAATGGAATCAGTGGTGATCCCAACACACCAGAGTGCGAGGGACACAAATGCCATTCTCTTAGCTGATGGTTTCCTTCCCAAGAGCAGTGTTACCTGGTCTGATTGTGTTCCAAGCTGGCGATGGCAAGAGAGGAAAAGAGGTCTGAGGGGGGGAGCTATCCTTGGTAAGAGGGAGAACTCTCTGAGCTTCTCCCTTGAACTTGTCACCCAAAGGCCACCCTTTCCCTCTGCTTCTTGGCTGGAGGTACAGTCCCACTTCCCACACTCCCAAACTTGTCACAGGTGGCAGGTCTGGTGGAGATTGCTTGGCTTTAGTTCCCTTTCTTTTAAATGCAGTTGTGACAGCCAACATTTATCTCTCCATATGGGTCTTCAGAGGTTGGACTCCAGGATATAAAAAGCAAATACAGCTGAGAGCTGTCTGTGCTTTTCACGTCTGTTTAAATTCTTAGGAAACCTGTTTTGCCTAATTTAAGAATTATTGCTGGTGTTCTTAAGACTTTCAGCATTGTCGTGATCTATGAACTGTGTATTATAAGGGAATTTTATCAAAATCCAAATCTGTAGTTCCTCATTAACTCTTCAGAGGTCAATCTGCATGAAAACTGCAGGTTGACTTTTGGAACACTTTATCCAAATCTCTCTTTTTGTCTAGCTTGTGTCAGCTTTAGTTGAGACAGTGATTTATGTAGGATTGATTGGAAGCTGAAGCTTTGCTATTTCATATGTGAGAGACTTTACCTAGTTCTGATGGGAGCAGTTGGGGCTGCAGCACCATTCCCATTGTAGGAAGTAAATGAAAAGAGCCATGCTGAGTCAGACCAAAGGTTGATGTAATCAAGTCTCCTGTCTCTGGCAGGGAACAGAAGTAGGTGGATGCAAACATGCAGTGAACCTTCTTACAGCAAATCCTCTCTCCTTCTGGGAATTGGCTGTTCAGGCACCTTAAACTGGTGTTGCACCTGGACCATTGTATTCATGAGCTGCAGAGAGGTCTGTTCTCTACATATATATTGAATCCTTTTGGAGCTGATTTATGATTTTGGCCTCTGTAGAATAGCACTGTGTAGAAGTACTGACTTCTATTTTAAAATCTGCTATTTGGCCAACTTCAAAGCTGAGGTTGTGAGCCATTGCATTTACCACGTTTGTTCTTTCCAAATCATTAGCTCATGTTGATTAAACAGTGTGTAATACTACAAAAACCATGCCAAAAAGATGCATTTAGTTCTGAAATCCCAGTCTTGCCTCTCAAGATACTGTTCCAGTCTCAGTTCAGTGCCTGAGAATGTTCTGTCTCCTGTTTCCACCTATACTTTAGCCACCAGATTTGTATGATACCAGCACTTCCCTCAGTGTGTCCCATGGTGCTTCATTCTATCAAGATGAAAGCAATTTGTCTGCTATGGACACTCCCATCACTACCACAGGGAAGCGAGGAACTCAGGTCAGAATCCTCCATTTTCTCATCTGGTTGGGGAGTTGTCTTGTATGAGCAAATTACTAAAAGGAGGCAATGACTTTGTAGGAAACAGGTGACAAAGATCGGGTTTTCCAAGCACAGAAGGGAATACCTTCCCAAAGTTATGATATTTCTTTCATTTTGACTGCTCTGAGGGAAAAGGAAAAAAAAAATTAAAGAGCACTGGGAATTGAGACACTGCCAAACAAAGAAGAGAGAATCAAAAGCTGCAAAAGAATCTCCCTAAGGCCAGGTATTTGTTTGCTTCACTACTTCTGGAAGTAGAAACCTGGTGACTCATGCTACAGAGGGTTAATATGCAATCCCTTGTTAATTCTGAATAGGGAAATGGTGAAGGATATTCTACAGATTCAGAAGATCATAATTAGATTATTATGGTTGCATCCAGTGACAATTAAGAGCTTGGAAGAGATGGTTGCCACTGTAGATACCTTATAGTTGTAACAGAAAAAAAAAAGCAGACAGGTTAAAGGTATTAAATCACTATAAATGAACTTGTTACAGTAACCACAGAATATTCTTCCTTAGTCTTTATCCTGTATTAAACAAAAAAATGAATGTTGGATGAGAGGGAATAGCAGAAGGAGATGCAGTAAGAGGACTATGAAAATAAATTACCAGGAGAATGAATAATATGAGGAGCCACAAGACTGAAGGTGGTACCAGAAAGACTGGTGAGAGCTATTCTGCACAATGCAGGAAAGCAGAGACTTGGTATGAATAGTTCTGTCTAGTATTGTAGCCATCTGTAGCTTTGTGAATGCCTTCTAGATTTGGAAGTCTGCAAGTTTTCTGTAGAAATTTATAGTCTTTGGGACAGAATCTGCATGTCCTCTTTATCTTGGACTCATGGGGACTGTGGGAAGAACAGGAAGAGAAGGACAGGAAAAGATTTGGTGGAAAATGCTGTATGTGTTTAAAATATATTATGAAAATAAGCACTTTTTTTATAACCTGGTGCTATTTTCCAGAAATAACTAGTTAAACAAGGAACTGTGGTGCTGTAGGGCTGGAGATTCCCAATTCAAGGATGAGCACATCCGTTGAAGTGTGTGGAGACTGTGCTGTCTGATCTTGCAATAAAGAGGAAAAGGATCCTTACCCTGAGAGTGATACACATATATTTTCCTTTCTGTCTTTCCCTTCCTGTACTCCCACACCCACCTCTGTGGCCCAGGTGTCCCTCATAGCCTCTGGGTGATGTCCAGTAGTGCCTTCCTCAGTGCCATTGCTGTTTGTGTTCCTGTCCAGATGCGCCAGGGGCGAGGCAGGCTGGGCGAGGAAGACTCTGACGTAGATATTGAAGGATTTGATGAGGATGATGATGGGAAGCCTAAGACTCCAGCCCCAGTGAGTATATTTACAGAAATCCCAGCCACAGTGTACGTGCTGACTCGCAGGGTTGTCTGGTGTGTCTGCTGCCCTGAGACAGGCTCTGAAATGCAGCTTGGAAATGTTAGCACTGTGAAGTGAGGGAATGCTTCAGAATGGACAGAGTGGGAAATCTGTGACAGAAGTGGCAGCATGCTGCTGGATCTTCACCATCCCTGTTTGTATGACCCAGGAAGTTGAAGATGCAGATGGTGACCTTGCTGATGAAGAAGAAGGATCAGCCCAGCAGCCCCAGGCTAGTGTCCTCTATGAAGACTTGCTTATGTCTGATGGAGAGGATGATGATGATGGGAGTGATGAAGAGGGAGATAATCCTTTCTCGTGTAAGTGTCCTTTTCTGGTTGTTCATTAACCCTGCTGATCTCATGCTTCCATCACAAAAGCACACAGTACAGAGCTCCTGGGATATGTAGGCCAGGAAGACCAAAGGGTCAAGATGAAGAAACTAGGTGAACACAAATGGAACTGAAAACAGTAAGTGGAATAGGAATGCTGTTAGTACAGACACAAAAGAAAGCAGAGTTAAGACAAGATCTTGTTGATTGTATTTCATAAAGTGAAACTTCAAATGGTTCTGAAAACACTGCAAGTATGATTTGGTATGCAGAGCCAGGAATAGGCAGTCTAGTAAAAGCCCAGCATTTATTTTGATATGATACAGCGTTATCAATGTTAAATGTAAAATGTTAATGTTAAAACAATGTTATCAAGAACTGGAAGAGGTGTACAGAGGTTATTCACACTGTTTCTAGGTTTTAATATATGCTTATGCAGGAAAGCTCATAGTGGTATTTAGCAGTGACTCCTGAAAATTACGAGGGAGAAAGAAGGGAAATTTTTCAGAGTAGACAAGACATAAAGCCTTTTTGAGTCATGGTGGTAATGAGATTGCTTTGGAATAACATCAGAATTGGGCACTCAATAAGTGGTATCACCTCCCAGATCCCTTTTCTGCTGCCTTATGGAGACACAAATTGGTAAACTTTCCTTACAGTCAATACTGCAGCCTTTAAACATAGACAGTGGGTGTGTAAGTGACAGAAGAAACCTGGTAATTCGTGACCAAACATTGGTTCATTACACAGCTATCCAGCTGAGTGAGAGTGGCAGTGACTCAGATGTGGAGCCCAATGCAGTGAGACCCAAACAACCTCATGTTCTTCAAGAGAACACACGGATGGGCATGGACAATGAAGAAAGCATGATGTCCTATGAAGGAGATGGTGGGGAGACATCTCATGTTATGGAGGACAGCAACATCAGGTAATTAGAGCTGAGAATCCTGCTAAAATCCCTTAAAGATTTTTGAAGTGTTCGTCATAAAAACCTGAAGAATATCTCACATTTTTCTTGAGTAAGAACAGTCACAATATAACTTTATCTTGTGACTGTTCTTACTGTTGCAACCATAATTACCACTTATTCTTAGTGACAAAAATTTGGGGTTGCTGTTAGATTTTCCCTAATAAAAATATCAGTTAAATTTGAAAAAAACCCACTCAGTTCTTTCTTTTAAGTTAGATGATTTCTTGTACATGATGGTTTTTGATGGCAGGACAAACGAAGTTTTTTACAAGCTATCTCAAACTACAAGATGCCTTTGAGGTTCAAAAGTGATTTAGAAGATTAACTTTTTTTTCCCCTCTAAGAACAAGCATGTCCTGACTTGAAAGGCAACTGCTTAGTTGAAGTCCAAAAATATAGAAATATGCATATTCTGTATTTCGGAAGGCATTCCATTATTAGAAAATTACAAGTACAACAATATCAGCTTTACTTTTTTGCATTTGAGAGAACACCAACCTGCTCTCCCTTCTCTGGACATTCTGTAGAGTATAAGTATTTGATTCTCTGTTCTTCTACTTGTGGAATTCAGTCCCTTAGTGCCATTATTGATATTTGCCTAATAAATCACAGACATCAGAGCTGATAGGTTGTGCTGGCAGGCAATGGTCAGTCCAGCCCAGGACTGTGACAGAGTCAGCAGGAAGTGCTAGAGAAGATGAGAATGGGCTGAAAACAGTCCTGCACTTTCTGTCTGCAGTGAAGGTGACAGAAGGTGTGGAGCAATCTGTTTTTCTTGCCCTGTGTGTATCAGAGTGGGGTGAAGATAATGGAATTGTTTCACTGAAGAACTGGGGTTTTTTAAAATTTTTATTTTAAAAAGCTGGCCAGTGACAGAATTGAAGTGCACAGTGGTTCCTAGTGTTACCAGGACTTCAAGCCAATTCTTACAGCAGTTAAATAGAGAATCATTGGTATCAGCAGCTCATTTGAAATGAATCTGTTCTTTCTTCTAGTTACGGCAGCTACGAAGAACCAGACCCAAAGTCCAACACAAGAGACACAAGTTTCAGCAGCATTGGAGGGTATGAGATCTCAGAAGAGGAGGAAGAGGAAGAACAGCAGCGCTCTGGGCCAAGTGTGTTAAGTCAGGTCCATCTGTCTGAGGATGAGGAGGACAGCGAGGACTTTCACTCCATTGCAGGAGACAGTGACTTGGACTCAGATGAATGAACTCCCTTCCCTGAGATGATGGTCATCCTGGGCCACTCTCAGCTTCTGAATGTCTTTTGTCCCAGTTTGGTGTAAGGAACAGTGTAGTGTGGACTGTTAACAAGAAGATATGTAATATTTTAATTGATTATAAAACATGTTATATGAATGAGTAAACGGTGAAATATAAGCTTTAGACAAGCATGTCCTGCTGAAGCCATGGCTTCTTGTAACCTGTACTGGCTTCAGAATCCAGATACAGATTTGTATGGTTTGTTCTTCAGTCTTTATAGATGTAAAGTAATTCCTCAGAAATACTGGCATGTTTGGATAAATGCATGTCTGTCAGGAAAAAATGCCTGCTCAGAATGAAATACTTGCTGTTGATGAACAACTGTAAGGCAATTTTTATTTCATAAAGGGAAGCTTTTTCTCTGGGACCACAGCTACAATGTCTAATGTGTCACCCTTGAGTGGTTTTGGGAACTGCCTAATTACTACCAGTACTTCCGAAACAGCCCCCCTACTTTCTCTATATGTTGCAATTACTTCCAGAAACCAGAATTTGGTAATTTGAGCCTTTAGGAAGGCTCACGATTCACCGGAGACTCCGAATTTTCAGTGCCCCGGGGAAGCTTTGTGCAGACCCCGGGGTTCCGTATGGAGTCCAGGCGTGTGGCTGACGGGGCTCCTGGGAATAGAGCAGGAATGGGGATACAAACGCCTTTGCTGCTGCTTCTCTGTGCCCCGGTGGGGCCGGTGCCCGGTGAACGAGTGCAGGCACACGGTAAGCGCCGGTGCCCGGGGGGCGCAGATACCCCGTGCTTGAGCTTGGCTGTCCCGGTATTGGAGCTCTGCTGTCCCGGTGGGCTCTGATATCCCGGTGTTTGAGTTCTGATGTCCCGGTGTTTGAGCTCTGCTGCCCCGGTGTTTGAGCTCTGCTGTCCCGATATTTGAGCTCTGCTGTCCCGGTGTTTTAGCTCTGATGTCCCGGTGTTTTAGCTCTGCTGACCCGGTGAGCTCTGCTGTCCCGGTGTTTGAGCTCTGATGTCCCGGTGTTTTAGCTCTGCTGACCCGGTGAGCTCTGCTGTCCCGGTGTTTTAGCTCTGCCGTCCCGATATTTGAGCTCTGCCGTCCCGGTATTGAAGCTCTGCTGTCCCGGTGTTTGAGCTCTGCTGCCCCGATATTTGAGCTCTGCTGTCCCGGTATTGAAGCTCTGCTGTCCCGGTGTTTGCGGTTTGCTG
>VZTN01007974.1:43291-65791 GCA_013400515.1 Erpornis zantholeuca
GGGAGGTGTGAGTGCGGCGGGCTCGCCGCTATATTTATCAGGCTATCAGGTGACTGCGTTAGAGGGCGAAGTAGGGTAAAAACCTGACCCAAAATGTGTGTTGGTTTGCCCAGAATCGCTCGCTGCACTTAGGACTTTTTTTCAGCAGTCTGGTCGAATGGAAGGTGTCCTTTTCCATGGCGGTGGAATTGGAACGAGATGATCTTTAAGGTCCCTTCCAGCCCAGACCGTTCTATGATTCTATGGCATAGTCGAGCACTAAAGCGCTTTCCTGAGTAGTAATATAGCGTGTTGTATCAAGGAAAGATCCTGCCCTAAATTTAGTTTGCAGATCCAGAACTTGAGGGGTGAAGGAGAAATCTGACTTTCTGTGTAGAGCAAAAAAAAAAAGAAGTGTTATGTTTAACTGAAAGGATGAAAGGACAACACAGTTTTATCCCCCATATTTTGGGGATTTCTGTAACCAGAGGGGCAGGAGGAGCTGAAACGATGTCTGGGAGAATTAGAAGGAAAAGGATGATTTTTGGAGAAATAGACGGGGTAGCAGTGCAGAGATGGGGATCTAAAGAGAAGCGGTAGTGATACAGGAAAGTGCTGCAGGACGGTGTTTCGTACCTTCTCAGCTAGAGCTGTGTCTGGTTAGTGAGGCTGCAGCATCCTCTTGTAACCTGGATCCCTGGGGGTAAAACGAGACACGTGCACGCTGGGAGAGAGTTCCTGTGCTCATCCAGCACCTCCCAGCTGGAGGTAACCACTGCTCCTGTCTGGACCTAGACTGTATCTGAATGCAAGGTTGAGCATGAGTGTATTGCAAGTGTTTAGGATGGTATTTGTGGGGGAAAATGGCCTTGGGCGCGTTTCTGATGGTTCTGTGCAGCTTTTTGTTTTGCTTGTATTGTCTAGAAGCCTCAGGGAAGGTCATTGTCACAGCACGTACTAGACTTTTCCAAGGTCATAGTCAAAGCCTGCAGCACAAGTTAGCCTAGGTACAGAAATTCATTTATTCAGGACTTGATACGGGATTTTCCTGGCTGTGAGTCCTCACTGCAGTTATTTTCTTTACAAATTGATTCAGTGAGTGTCCGTCCATGGGCTATCTTATGGATATTTTGCACTGCATAACTTCAGCCAACTTTGTATTAAAAGTTTTGTTCGTCCTGAACTTTGCAATGTGGCTGTCCACTTCCTGCTTTTCAGTGAACTACTTCAGAATCGTTTATAAAATAAATGCTTGGAGGTACATGACTGGCAGTTTTATGCTGAGTTTGCCTTACCTATGGGGACAAAGGGTGGGTTGTTTTGTAAACAGAGACACTTGATAAATGAAAGAAAATACCAGTGTTTCTTCTTTTGTTGCTTTTGTTAGTAGTTCTCATTCCCAGGTGTGAAATGTGCACCGCCTGCTCTCTTGCCCGGGAAGTTGCAACTTCAGTTTGACTTCTTGCTTTAAGTAGGCAAAATGTAGCATTTAGATCATGATTGAAAGCCTACTTCCCAGAAGTCATAAGTATTGAAGTGTAAACTTCTGGGTTGTTTTGTTTTGGTGTGCTTTTTGGTTTTTTTAGCTTTGAAATTTACTAAAACAGTTGAAATGTACTTAAAGAGGAAAACCAATTCATGAGACGTGCTCTTCCTCTATCTGGTTTCTCTGTTTGTGCCATCAGCAGAACTTGAAAATTTGCTGACTGCTAGAAGGGCAGAACCTGTTAACAGCAGAAGGGCCAAGTGAGGAGCAGTCTGTGGTGCTTCAGTATTACTGTCAGCACCATTTATAAACGATGTGGTTTTCAGCCACAGTTCAACATTCTCACGTTGAATAAAGGTTGTACCTTTTTATCTGTGCCAGTAGCTTTAACCAGATCTCGAAGTCCACTTTGCCCTTAGTCAGGGTTTGAAAAACAGGAATCTAATCTGGATGAAGATGCTTGGTTACTAATTTGGCAATTATCTGAAAATGAGTGGCTTTAGTAGTTCCAGTTTACTGTGAAGCAGTTTATAGCACTGACAATGTACTATCTTGAAAAACTACTGTACTTAAAGAGCATTTGTAGTCTTGTATTAAAACCTACTGGTACTAGAAACTCAAATTTGAAAATAATTTAAATAACTTGCATCAATCCACATTTCATAAAATGAGCACGAGGTAGTAGATCTGTACCTAATCTCTCTATGATTTTTTTTTTTGCCACTTTTAAAGTTCTCACAAAAGCATGAGAGTCTCTGGACTTTTGTACTACCTCACAAAACTGTAGGCTCAGCTATTGAGGTACTTTTTTGTATTAGGAAAGGTTTATCTGTTTCATTTAAATTCAGAATTTAAAACTCCATAGGATGAGGTGGGAAGTGTTTAATGAATGGAATTAAGGGACTGCAGAGTACAGTAGTACTTGCAGTAATCAAACCTTTTAATAGTAAGAGTCTTTGGTATAAAGGCAGAATTTGAAGGCCAGCACTTCTTTCTGGGATGAATGGTTGTGGGTTTTTTCCAAGCTGCACTTGTTTATTAGTTTGTAAGAAATTTTACTTACTTTCCTCACTTCTGGTTGTTTTGTCTAAAACAGGTGGTGCTTCATTTCAGTATTTTATTCTCCACAGTTGGGTATTGAATACTAAAACCATTCTGTCACTCCTGTTTCAGCTAAGCCTCCAGGAGCAGTAACTTCTTTCCTGTACCCTGTCTGTTTAATGGTTCCTCCTGTAGGCCAGTTGCATAATCATTGAAGTGTGTGTTTGTCTCTCATCAGATACTGTTCCAAGACCATTTTTTTTCTGTGAAGGGATTTTGACTCCTCAGAGAAAATGTAGGAGGAGTATGCAGGATTCAAGGAATGTCACCCATTGTGCCTTTTTTTCCCTTTTTTTAAAAGGCTTTTCCTACTTATACAGTAAAACTTTTTTTTTTAATCAAATCCTTTAAAGTCTTTGTCTCCTGTCCTTCATTTCCCTATTAAATTGTTAGAACTTTTTTTAACATGGTGAAGCATAGGATTTTCAGTCGAGGGGGAGAGTGAGGAGAGTCATTGTTCTGTTAGCAGCACTTCCACTGTTAGGAACCAAAATATCATATCATGACAGGAGTCTCTTTCAGAATAATGGAAAATGATTGACTTACAAATATTCACAGTCGTTACAGTCTGCATTTTTGCTATTATTAGCTGATGGAGTCAAGGACTGGTACAGATAAGATCTTAGAGTCCCAACTGTTATGTGCTGTAATGTTTCATATCATTTCAAACATTTTCATCCATTAGTTTTGTGCATTTGTTTTTGTTGTTTTGTTTTGCTTTTGTTTTGTTCCCATCATCTAACTTTTTGTTTTCCCCCTTTAAATGTTTTGGTGATTCTCCAGAACCAACGAAACGTATGCTTTCCTTCCAAGGGTTAGCGGAGTTGGCTCATCGTGAGTATCAGGCAGGAGACTTTGAAGCAGCAGAGAGACACTGCATGCAGCTCTGGAGACAGGAGCCTGATAACACTGGTGTGCTATTGTTACTGTCGTCCATTCACTTCCAGTGTCGCCGACTGGACAGGTAGGCTTCTTCCCTCTGGGGTTTTGCTGGCATAAGAGAAATACAAATGGGACTCATCAGCTTTACAACAAACAGCAGGCCTTGCCATTATTCTTGTAATGTATTAACACTGAAGGATCCGCCATATTGGTGTGTACTGGCAGGATTTACATGTATAATATTCATTCCACCTACAGTCTAAAGGTTTGTGGGTTTGGGTGGTTTTTTTAAGTTGCAAGACTGTTTCCTGCACAACAGCATGTTTAGTTAAAGGGGTTTTCTGATCTGAAAGTTGTTTCTAATGTTCTTTCTGCTTGCCTGTTCCTGATCTTGCTTTCTGTGCCTCTAGACTGGTTCTAGCTGTAAATCCATGTTTGCTGGTAAAGGAAGTAAGAACTTTTGACTGAGATTTGTTTTATGTAGTCTCCTGATTGAAGTTGTAGTAGTTCAGATATGGGAAAATAAAATGGGTGAGGATACAACAGAATTTTACATGTAAGCTATGTCTTGCTTCTTGAAAAGAATATCAAGTGGAACATTGATTAAAGCATACCGATGTTCAAAGAGGCTCCACAGGATTCCTGTAGTGTTTTCTCCAAGTGTGTGGAGCTCAGGTTTGATGAGGCAAACTTCAGCCCTTCTGAATGTAAATGAGAGCTGTCTTTGTTCAGTACAACCTAAAATGGGAACCAGGGAAATCAGAGTTTAAGGTGGGAGCGTGAACATACATGACACCCCTGTAAGTTGAGATTTGTTGACTGTGTGTTTGGCTCACTTAATCATGAATGTTCATTAGAGTAACTAGATAAACAGACAAACACTAAATGTCCAGGGTGGGTTTATTGGTTTTTTGTTTGTTTGTTTGTTTTTGAGTTGTGGGTTTTTATTTGCTAACTTGTCTGTTTTCTCCAGGTCTGCTCACTTCAGTACTTTGGCAATCAAACAGAATCCACTGTTGGCCGAAGCCTACTCAAATCTAGGCAATGTGTACAAGGAGCGTGGACAGCTGCAGGAAGCAATTGAACATTACAGACATGCACTGCGCCTCAAACCAGATTTCATTGATGGATATATTAATTTGGCTGCTGCACTCGTAGCTGCAGGTGATATGGAAGGAGCAGTACAGGCATATGTGTCTGCCCTTCAGTACAACCCTGTAAGTAATGCTTTATTTTATAGAAGTCCATTCTTTATTACTGCGCCAGGACACAAAAAATGAACAGAAGATAACACTTCCAACCTGTATACCATAAACTTAATGAAGTAGTTCATGCTACTTTTAAGGATCTTTGAAAGGTTTCTGTCACAAAAAGTTGTATATTGCAGTAAGGGCTGATGGTTGTTAGCTTCTCTGTATATGGAACATGTCAGTTTAGATAAAAGAAAAGCAATGTTGCTTTTTGGTTTTTTTTTTTTCCTTAAGGTAAAAGCTTCATATGAATGCCATTCATATGAATGGCCTCATATTTAACTTTGTGTGCTGTAAGGTGGTATTACAGTGAGGGAATTAGTGCTCAGACTTGAATGTGAAATCTTGAAAAATCACCAGGCATTACTTTACATGAAGTCAGAAATTTAATGGTCCTGAGCCTTGGATGGATTTCTGCTGTAGACTGGGTTAGATTTCCATTGGGGACTGGTTTACAGAAACGCCAGTTTAGGTTTTATAGGCTGAAACTGACTGTCTATAAGTGACTCCTATATGGTTGATTGATATGGTGTTTGGATTTTTGGTTGTAACTCTTTCTAATCGACTTTTTAGTAAACACTGTATCAGACTGCTGTCTTCTGTTTATTTTGCATCATACTCCTTAAATTTGTGTAGTATTGCTCAGCATGAGGAAGGCATTTGCTTGCTCTTTGGTCAGTTTGATAAAAAGTATTTAAAGTATAGCATCAGTCCTGTGTGCATAAATCCTTTCTGTAGGAAAAACAAAAGCAAGCCCAGTCCAACAAGATCCCAGAATCTTATTTCTCTTTTTTCTTCAGCCAGTGTGAACTTGTCTAACTTAATATGCCACATGGTGTGACTAGTGGATGCACAGGTTAGAATAATGTGAGATGGTGGGGTTTTTTACAGGAGTTGAGTTTTGTTTAGATTAGTAAATCCTTTCATCAGTGTTGACAAAATGTCTCCATTCTCTGTGGTCTTTACTGCTAGATAATGCAGTTGCAGACTATGCTTTCATTTCAAACAAATGAAAGAACAGGAACGTGTGGTAAAGCTGTTGGAAATGGATGGAGTAGTGGGCAAAACAGGGAGAAAAACCTCTTTAGAGATACAAGCAGCAAAATCACTTTATATATCTATTTAAAAGCCATAATGGCAATGGTGTATCTTAAGAGTGCTGGTTTGGAGTTGTGGTTTGAAAAAAAAAATGAGGCTTGAAATACTTATATATGGAAAAAGGACTTAAGCTGCTGAGGGGCATTTGTTTTCAGTTTCCTATTTCTGTGTAATACAAATTGTATGAAATATTACTTCTTTTTAATTCTTTACAGTTGTTCATTCCAGTACTAAATTTGGTCAGATTGTCTGTTGTCTGTAAAGCTAGGTCAAGAAAAATAATTTACATTTGTGATGTAGCTATTAAGAATCTAAACTAATCTTTAGAGGACTGGGTTGTTCCCTTGCGAGTTCTCTGTGAAGACCTGTGGGGCATTTGAAGTCCTGAAGCTGATGGTGTGATTTGGATTTTTCAGGACTTGTACTGTGTTCGTAGTGACCTGGGGAACCTGCTCAAAGCCCTGGGTCGCTTGGAAGAAGCCAAGGTAGGTGTTGGGTAGAATACATGTAAACGTCAGTGTTTTGAAAACTTGAACTTTGCACCAAGTCTTCAAATCTGCGTTGATCTACAGACAGTCCGAGAAACTTCTGAAAACTGAAGGCACTGAAACACCCCAGAGTAGTTGCAGGGCAAGATATGGCATGTCCATGTTTAAAAAGTTGGTTTAAGTCAAGAAATGGAAAGTTACCAAGCCTTGCTGCTGAACTAGACTATCTGATACCATTCTGAAGTATTGGGCAGGGGCTCCATCATGCTTTCATCTGGAAATAAGTAACAATCCTTCAGATCTGAGGCTTGCCTGCTGGTGCCAAGCAGAGAGCCTGTGGTTAGCTCGAGATCCTTGTACGATGCAGGTGCTATTGAAAAGGCTGCTCTTCTAAAGTCCTTTGTGGCTTGTAAGTGGAGAAGAAACTTATCCAAATGTTACCTTGTAATATTGGCTTTTAAAGATTTTTATTCTTTTAACTTTTCCCTTCCCTTGATAGTGGAAGAAAGGCTAGTAAATAATAGCTGCAGTATGCGACACACACCACCCCCCACCCCCATCCCCCAATATCTTTTCTTCATGTCTTCCCTCTCCCCTCCCCCAAAATAAAGAAATCGGAAGGACAAAGCTGGTTTGTTTGGTAAATGAACTGATCAAAAGAAAACTTGCTGTAGTGGAAAGGTGGCTTCTAGCAGTCTTGCGTTTCCTAAACTGAGAATTCGAACACCAAGATGAGTTTAAAATTCTTGGCACGTTAAAATTTGGATTGCAGAAAGAAATTGTCTTGTTACAAGCCACCTTACGCGTCCGCGCTGCAGGGGTGAGGAGTGTGGAGAGATCAGAACCACTCTGGACTCCACGGCTGTCGCTCCAAGCCCCACGCGCATGCTCAGAAGTGGAGTGTATGAACAGCGTAGCTGTCTGTTTGGCTGCAGCACCATTTGGGGAGGGTGGGGATCTTTATGGGGTAATGGGGACTGCAGTTCAAAATTCAATATTGTTTGATTTCTCCTAACAACTTGGATGAGTGTACCACCCTAGGGCAGCCTGATTGATTTGGTCGGATCCAGGTTGAAAATCTTGTGTAGCAGCACTCAGAGTTAAACAGTCTTTGAGACACTTGGTTCTCAGCCCACCAAGCGGACAGCTAACATGAATTGCACTTCACTGCAGCTTTAGTGTGACTGGTATAGGCCAAGACACTGCGCCTGCCTTAGGTTGCTGACTTCTTTGTTTCAGAGCTCTGGAGACACCTAGTTTGAAAGTGTTATTCCGTTTTGTGAGAACTTAATAAACGAGGAAAAACATCTTGAGTAAATTGCAATGTGTTTCTTTGGTTATCAGTCCATTTGAAAGATCAAGCCAGCAGATTCCTTACAGTTTGAACTAAAATTTAATTTCTTTGTAGATATTTCAGAGCCTTTCTTCCAAAAAAAAAAAGTCCCTGCTGTATGCAATTGCCCGATTAACCCTCTCCCTTCTGCATGTCTCCCTTGTTACAGACAGATTATCCTCATTCCCATGTGTTAAGACATATCCAAAAAAATGCAATTGCTTTGTTGAACTCTTACTAATGATCTTGTTTTATTTTCTCTCTTGTTTTTGGTTTTTCACCACTGATATTGTATTTAGAAGGTTTCAGGTGGGTGAAACCTCCTATTCCATGCGTAAGGTGCCTCGCTGAAGGGAGCTCGAGGCCTGGATCTAGGGCAGACACACACCTCCTCCTCCTCTTCCAGCAAGGAACGCACCGAAAAGTCACATGATGAGAAATATGGTAACGGGTTTGTAACTGCCACAGCAAAACCATTTGCCTCCATGCCTGAATCTTCTGTCTTGTGGCTTCAGAAACAGCTTAAAATATTTAATTACAAGCAAGTAATGTAAGAATATTTTATACTATTAGCCACAAATTCTTTCAAAGAAATAAAGTAAAAGTAAATTAAAATATTTTTTAAAGAAATAATTGGAGATAGTTAATAGTAAAAGCTTCTAACTCTTCTGGTTGTTCATTTTTTTCCTTTTTTCTTCTTTGTTTGGATTGCAGCGTTCTGCTCTTCTGATGATGCGCTGTGATCCTGCAGTAGCGCAAAGGCTGCGCAGCGGTAACGCGCATTGCGTGCGATTAAAGCCCCCGTGAACGGTTGACTCGATGATTAATCTCTGATCGGGCGACTGCCCGAGCTCCAGGCTGCAGCCTTTTGGATAAAATTGGGTTGGAACACGTTTACAGAGTCCAGACATCAAATTTAACATGCGAGTTTTGTGTGGGCCTGTCTGGTAGATTAATGATTCTGGTTGGCCGTTCACTGCACCTTGGGGCAATCACTAGAGCCAAGCAGTTCGCAGCGATAGCGTGGCGCCGTGCTGGGTAGGATGCGCAGCGATTTCTTGCGCTTGCATTACAGGGACCTAAACCTTCATGCAATCCTGTCATTTGAGGTTTTGAAGCTGCAAGAGAGGTTGAATTGTATTTGAAGAAAGCGGCAAACAAGATAGGGATTGGGTGTATCATCTCGTTTGACAAGCACATTTAAGGCTGAGGAATGGCTTTATCTTTTTCAGTAGTTTTTTTCTTTTTGATTTGGTTTTTTTTTAAGTAATTTCTGCCTGCTTTAGAAGATTTGAAAATTTTGTTTCAGAGCGAAGTTCTTTTCACACGGTGATTTTTTTTTTATTTTTACACATTTAAGGTCGGCCTTAAGGATCTTTCTGGTGAACTACTCGAATTGTTTCTAAGATGATTTCCGTGGTGATCTGATGTCTGAAGGAATGTTAATCTGTTACCAGCATAACTGAAAAATGGTGGGCTTGCACCTGGGTTTTGGTTTGCGCTGGCGCAGGATCAACAACAGTTTGCAGCGCATTAGTTTTGGCGCAAGCTAGCCTATACTGCAGGGTCACTTTTGGCTGGTTAGAGAAGGCATACTAACAATTATTTTTTCTCATTTTTTTCTTTTTACAAATATTCCCCTTCCCTTGTATCTCTCTTCTTTAACTATTCCAAGGCCTGTTACTTAAAAGCAATTGAGACTCAACCAAACTTTGCAGTGGCTTGGAGTAATCTTGGCTGTGTTTTCAATGCCCAAGGAGAAATTTGGCTTGCAATTCATCACTTTGAAAAGGTAACTACCTAAGGGAGTCAGCTTCACTGCTAGATTTGAATGTACATGCAGTTGTGTGCTTGCAGGTGAAACATTTTGATAGTGGAGAACTTTGTAGGATCCTGTTAGTTAACAGCTCATGTTAATTGCTTTTTTAAACTTCCTGGTGGTTCAAACTGCATATATGCTACTAGAGAGATACACTTAGAACTTCCCTAGGACTTCACACATATCAAACATGACAAAATTAATTAAATTGTTCTTCAGCCCTTTTCCAGACTAATTTTTTTTTAACTCTAATTTGCTGATAATGTTTTGCGTGTTTTGTGTGTGAAAGAATCAACTTCGTGCTTAAATTACATTTTCATTGAGATTTTGTTCCAGATATTACTGTCCTTTAAGTAACTGAGAAGAACAGTTTTAAATGACATGTTAATTCCCCTTATCCAGGGTTATTTTTCACTACTGTTCAGACTTCTCTAGATTGGTGTCATTAACTAGTTGTCTGATACCTTCCAGTTAGTACCTCATTGGCATTGTAGTTAATTTTGTACTCATCTCTACAATTTCTAGAGTGCCCCAAAGCTGGATTTAACTTGTGGCAACAGTTTTTTCCTGAAATTCCTTTGAATCTACAGAAAAAGTCTAGCCTCTCAAGATTTTTTTTTTCTCTCTTGTCTAGTTTGTGATAGATGAAGCATTTTAATTTGGAATTAACAGTTCCCATGAGGCTGTAAGGGTAGGGCTTGTCAGATACTCGTAGCTTTGTACTGCAGCTTCTGTAACTTCATCAGTTTAAGTGGTTTTTGAAGGGAGTTTTATTAGTTTTGAAGGGAGTGAAGATGTTTTAGTTAAATGCCTACGGAATTTTCCCTGCACATGTGATGTATTTGCTCTTTCTTTGTTCTTGTGCACAGTCTCTGTTTTTCTGCACTGCTGAAGTTTAAAATACGGCCTTACTTTGTAGTAGATAAAGGATGTAGATAAGGTTATTTAGGGTTTATCCTCTTAAAACAAGCTAAAGACAGCATAGCACCAGTAGACAGGAGTATTAAGTATGATCAGCTTAATGTGAAATAAATGTAACACTTTATTCTGCAGTAGTTGCAACTGAATAAGTAAGCAAACAAATAAATTTTGAGGTAGTACATGCTGTCATTTCTGCAGATAAATAACTTTACTCCGTGGTTTATGTAAGTTTTCCTTCCTTACTAGGTTATTGATAAAGTCTTAAATGGTTACAGATGATGTTTATCAAATTTTAAAAAAGCAGAAAACAAGTCAGTTTTGTAGAGAATGTGTTTGTGTTTAACGCTCAAAACTTTTACTTCAAAAATATTTTCAGGCTGTAACACTTGACCCAAATTTTTTGGATGCTTATATCAATTTGGGAAACGTTCTGAAGGAGGCAAGGATATTTGACAGGTAAGCAGGTCAATACTATTGCTTTCTATGGCTTGTCAGATGTGTCAAGATACAGATTTTGTTCCTTCCATAAAGTGCCTATGGACAGGGGTAGCAAAGACTTCAGCTGTAAGCTGAGCAAGCAAATGGCTTTGAAGTGCAGACAGACCAGGCTACTGTTCTATTTAAATAAAAATTAGAAATTCCAGTTAACTGTGTTCTTTCATACTGCTTTCTTGTACTTAGTGCATTGTCAAAAAGGAGAGTTTCTGTTGAAAATAGATTTGAAATTAAGGCTGGGGAGGGTGAAAATAAGATGCACAAGAAAGGCCTGAATGCATGAATTCTCTGTTTTCCTTATGTGATTCAGAACATAATTTACAAGTGTGTCTCTTCTAAAATTTTTGTTCTGTGTGAGACAAATTGAAATGCTGGAATTCAGCTAAACATCTGATTGAATATTCTGTATTTGTGACATGTTTGCCTCCTTTTATTGCCTTGGGTTGCAGTAGTGTTACTGTCTTGTTGAACTGACCTATTCTGAGACCTCTGATCTGATACATAAATCTTTTGTTTCTGGGAAAGGATCCAGGCTGTGTTGTTTATATGCAATGTACCATATTATATCTGCTAATTGGTTTATAATTTCTCATAGCTGTGGTTGTGCCCCCGAATTTAATAAAAGCTTACAAAGAATAGGTTAATTATCTGCATTGCACACAGTTCAAACGATTAAGTGATATCTGATTTAACTGTGAATTAGTGGACCAAACAGAGGCATGTTTTTTCATAATTTCACATTTTACCTCACCTTTTAAACATTTACTTACTACATATAATGTTATGATTTTCCTAGAAACTGGATTTGAATACATCAGCCATTTATATAGTGTTATAGGAGCATATAATTAAAGATTTCACTTTTAAACAAAGTGATGATTGTAGTCTTAAGTAAATCATGGTAGGTTACTGGAGAGAATAAAGATGTAAGATGATACTGTTTATCTTGTTAAAATGAAGTAATAAACTGTCAAAAAATGGAGTAAGGAAAAAAAAGGTGTTTTTCCTAGCAATGAAGAGTGTTAAAAAAAAAGTAGCTGAAAACTTTGCTTATTTTCCAGAAGACTTAACATTGTTCACTATACACTGTACCAAGGCAAATAATTCCTGCTCTCTGGATGATTGTTTACCTTCTTTTTTTTTTTTTTCTTTATTTTTTTTATAGAGCTGTGGCAGCTTATCTGCGAGCCTTGAGTTTGAGCCCAAATCACGCAGTTGTGCACGGCAACCTTGCCTGTGTGTACTACGAGCAGGGCCTGATAGACCTGGCCATAGACACCTACAGGAGGGCCATTGAGCTCCAGCCCCACTTCCCTGATGCCTACTGCAACTTGGCCAATGCCTTGAAGGAGAAAGGCAGTGTAAGGAGGACTTCTTTCCTTCTTAAAATTACACTGAATGCTTTTTTTACTAGACACCAGCTGTTGGCAATTTTGTTAAGATAGATATTAACCTCTCTTATTTAAAAGGAATCATTCAGGAAATCTCCATCTTGAACCTTTTAAAAGTGATTGTATGACTTCTCGTAAACGGTGCTTTTACAAAAAATGTTACTATATTAACAGTGTCCCTTTTTTGAAGGTGGTAGAAGCAGAAGAATGCTACAACACAGCCCTTCGACTTTGTCCCACTCATGCAGATTCTCTCAACAATCTGGCAAACATCAAGCGGGAGCAGGGCAATATTGAGGAAGCTGTTCGTCTTTATCGGAAAGCTCTTGAGGTACAGTTGAGTGGGAGGGAGAGGTGGCTGGTTCAGGTTGGGAATCTGTAATAGGATGTAGGTTTTTTTCTCTCTCTATAAAAAAAAAATAAGAAAATACAGTAACAAATGCATGAATATTTTTGCTGTGGTCTGGTTGTAACCTTTGAGACAGAGTCAGCTTCTTTTTCTTCCAGGTGTTTCCAGAGTTTGCTGCAGCGCATTCAAACTTAGCAAGTGTTCTGCAACAGCAGGGAAAGTTACAGGAAGCTCTGATGCATTACAAAGAGGCTATTAGGTAAATGCATACTCTCTGTAAGAGTCCCAGCTTTTCCTAGTGGGAGAGTGCCTAGATTTGTACAGAAGGTGACATAGTTGCGTGTTTTAATTTGCATAGTTGCTCTTCAGATGGAAAAGTCTGGGTATGAGTGTGTTTTCTTGTTGGAGGAGGAACTTTTCTTGTTCGTGACATACTATCTCTATTTTTTAGAATCAGCCCCACATTTGCAGATGCTTATTCTAATATGGGAAACACTTTGAAGGAGATGCAGGATGTTCAAGGAGCTCTGCAGTGCTATACCCGTGCCATTCAGATAAACCCAGCTTTTGCTGATGCCCACAGCAACCTGGCCTCGATTCACAAGGTAGCACATGCGAATGATTCACTCTTAGAAGAGTGTGGTGGGGCACTGTGAGTAGTTACCCTGAGGATATTTTTACCTGCTGACTCATTTCTGTGTCTTCACAGGATTCAGGGAATATACCAGAAGCCATTGCCTCTTATCGTACTGCTCTGAAACTGAAACCTGATTTCCCAGATGCCTATTGCAACTTGGCCCACTGTTTGCAGGTGAGGAAGATGAGGCTTTGATTGTAATTCTTAGGATTCCTATGCAGCAGATTACTAATTTAAATTTAAAGAGTTAGACTTAAACCAGAAGATAAGATTATCAACAGTAATTACAGAAGTTCTCACTTCCATTTTTGGAAGAAATGTTAATCTCAAATGTCAATCTGTGAAATAACTGATACAGGTCAAAGGAAGGTGTTGTCCTGATCTTTGTGTTTTTCCTTTTTTTTAGATTGTCTGTGACTGGACAGACTATGATGAAAGAATGAAGAAGCTGGTTAGCATTGTAGCTGATCAGCTGGAGAAAAACAGACTGCCTTCTGTACACCCACACCACAGCATGCTGTATCCCCTTTCTCACAGTTTTAGGAAGGCAATTGCTGAGAGACATGGAAATCTCTGTTTGGACAAAGTAAGAAGTTCTCTACAGGCCAGTTAGATTGAAGTTCTTTGTGGCTTTGCCTGTTCCTACTCAAAATCTAATGCTCAGATTGTCAGTATTAGCCTTTGTAAGCTTTCTGAGTCACTGACATGTAAAGAGATAGGATGCAATGTTCATATCTGTTAGTGCGTGTGAGTTTTGAGACAGACTACTTGTGCAGGTTGCCAGTTATAATTGAAAATGTGCTGTCAGCTGATGGCAGGGTCTTGTTAACTAACAGAAGATAACACTTTGTCAAAGTGACTTGTCCTAGTAGCCTGATAATCCTGTCAGAGATAGTGGTTACAAGCTGATGCCTGGGGAAGATACAGAGCAAAGAACAGAACAAATGCTGTGGTGCATCACAGCAATACTGTTCTGGTCACAAGTGGCTCATGGTTTGAGAACATCTTGAGGATTTTGGTGTGGTATCAGCATATTTAATAATCAGGGGTGGAATACAGTAACTTAGAAAAGCAGAAATGCAGTAGTGATGTCTGTGTTTGTGTGAGAGCAGAAACATCACATCTTGTGACACAGTGTGTGGGCACTGCAGTTGGCTCCAGTGGAATACGTAGAATGCAGCTTTGGACTAACATATGTCCATGACTGCTTGCTTGAATGTGGCATAAGGTTAATTTTGCTAACTCCCAAGGGGTTTTTGTCCCTTTGTTTAGATTTTAGTTCCTGAGTTTGTAAATACTATGCATTTTCTTGGCAGATTAATGTTCTTCACAAGCCACCATATGAGCATCCCAAGGATTTGAAGGCCAGTGAAGGTCGACTTCGTATTGGCTATGTGAGCTCTGATTTTGGAAACCATCCAACCTCACACCTAATGCAGTCAATTCCAGGCATGCATAATCCAGACAAATTTGAGGTAAAACTATGAATGTCATGCTTAAAGCTTTAAATATGGCTGTAAACAGCACTTTTTTTCTTGATGCAAGCAATTAAACAAGGAAAGAGCAAATTTTTGCTTCTTGGGTTTGCTTTTTTATGGTTTGAAGACTTCTTCAGCCCTAGTCATCCTCCTTTACCAATCTGAAGTGTTGTTTTCAGATACACTTGCGGTTTCCTAATTGGGAGAACTAGTCACTGTTAAAAAGCTTCCCTGAGGCTTAGCTTGTGTGTTCAGCCTGATTCATTGTTATGATTCTCACTAATTACAAAGTCAGAGGTGACTTGTAGGAGGCATTCTTAGAGAATTTAATTGTCATGCAAATCTGTCTGTTAAAGTTCCTTTGCCTTGCACTGATGAGAGCACTGGGTACAGTGCAGGATGCAGTGCCATACTGGCACCAGAAGTAGGCCTGGTTTAAATGTGTCAAAAAATGGCCCAGTGCCTCTTTTTTTACTTCTTTCTCAACTGGTAAATGCCACATAAATTAATATGATTTGTGTGAAACTAGATGTAATTTAAAATTGCAATATAGCACGGTTATTTTATGGGCAAGTTGTCATAGATACTCAATTTTTGGTCCTTCCATATTGCAGGTATTCTGTTATGCCCTGAGTCCTGATGATGGGACAAACTTCCGTGTAAAAGTGATGGCTGAAGCAAATCATTTCGTTGACTTATCTCAGGTGAGCTTGTTTGATGCATTGACCTTTTAGCAAATGTAAATTTTTCTGAATGAAGAAAGGGATGAACCTGTAGTTTGAGATTCTTATTTACAATCATTTCTTGAATTAGGCTGATGTTAGTCTTGAGAATTTTGAAATTTGTAGATGTGTTGATGTTAAGCCTTACCTGGGATGTGGTGATCTCTGATTATTAAAAAGTAACATTATCATTATTTAATAACTGTCACATTAGATCTCAAGATAAGTCATACTTAAATGTCAGGGAGAAATCAAGATGTCACAGCTGCAACATTTAGGCTTGCTGTAGCTTCAGTGTGAAAACTGACCAGGATTTCAGTATACACAGAAGTCAAGGCAAAACCCTGTAGAGTAGTTAATTGGCTTATTCTTGATCTTCAATTTGATCTTCTGTACTACCTTAGTTTGTGAATGTGCCACTTGCCCCAAGTGAGTTTTGATTACTAATTAGCCTTAGAGAAGTGGGTGTGGGGGACACTGTTCTGGTTTCTATAACTTCGGTTTCTAGCCTTTAGCTTTTGTTTTACTGCTGCTGAGGTTCACTGCTGCCTTGAGGACTTAGACTTCTGTAAAACCAGGAATAACAAGATTTAAGTCTTACTTAAATTAAATTACGCAGTTGGCATCTATCCATTGTGACACTGATGAGTAACCACATTTGTTACTGGAAGACTGAAAACACAAAGAACTTGTATTTATGTATTTGTTTATTAATAGATACCATGCAATGGAAAAGCAGCAGACCGCATCCATCAGGATGGGATTCACATTCTCATTAATATGAATGGCTACACCAAAGGAGCCCGAAATGAATTGTTTGCCCTTAGACCAGCACCTATTCAGGTAACCAAGTTAAAGGGCTCTTAGTAAGCCAGAATCAATGTCAGAGAGTTTTTTTGGGAGATTTTTTGACTAAGGATTTTCTAAAATGCCTATGAGAATGAGGGGAACCATAATCAGAGTCTCTCTAGACCACGGGAGTTGTCTCAGGTCAGAGAAGCTGTAATCACCAGTTAGTGTTCTGGCTTAAAGCTGCACATAGTGGGGAAAACTTGCTTGAGAAATTTTAGAATATCTTTGAGCTGTTCACTGTCTTGGTAGTGAAAGTTTGGAGTTAGGGGTTGATCTTCAGTTGGTAAAGTAGAAGAAGGAACTTGAACCTGTATGTGGCAAATGTAACTTAAACTTCATTGATTTTTAACTTCTTTATTTTTGTCAATGCCCATGGAACTGAAGCCTGGCTTTCTTGTTTTTTAGGCAATGTGGCTAGGATATCCTGGAACCAGTGGGGCATTGTTCATGGATTATATCATTACAGATAAAGAAACTTCCCCAGTTGAGGTGGCTGAGCAGTATTCAGAGAAATTAGCTTACATGCCAAACACTTTCTTTATCGGAGACCACGCCAACATGTTCCCCCATCTGAAGGTACGCTGGAAGATAGGGCAAGAAAAAGAGGTGTTTTCCATAGGTGTCTGTATGAAATGGCACTTAGTAGAGTACTGGGAAGGGATCTTGTAACTTCTTGAAATCATTTTTTTTTGACAGAAAAAAGCAGTCATTGATTTCAAGTCCAATGGTCATATTTATGATAACAGGATTGTTTTGAATGGCATTGACTTGAAGGCATTCCTTGACAGCCTTCCTGATGTCAAGATTGTTAAGGTGAGAGCTGCTCTGTGTACAGTGGTGGGGACTGAAGGTAGTACTCCCTCTGATGCCTGTGTGATTTATCTCAGATGAAGTGTCCTGACAGTTGTGACAATGCCGATGGCAATGCCGCCCTCAGCATGCCAGTCATCCCTATGAACACCATTGCAGAGGCCGTGATTGAGATGATTAATCGTGGACAAATTCAGATTACTATCAATGGATTCAACATCAGTAATGGATTAGCAACTACTCAGGTGAGGCACTTCAGGACACAGTTCTCTTGGGCATGTTATATATGTATGTTTTAACATAATGAAGAAGAACCTCCAAGCAAATGTGTTTTCTGTCATGTTGATTCATTTAGTTGTCATACTGAAGGAAGCTCATTATAAGCCACAGATGTACTGGAAGATGATCTCCCCCCCCCAAAGATAGAGGAATTGTATCTAGAGGTATCTAAAGTCCAAAGAAACTAATTGTTGCATAAAGAAGACGTTTGTTCTGAATTTGAAGGCAAGATTTCCTTATTGCCTGCAGCCTACCAAGATTTGTGACCTGTTACTCAGTGTCAGTTGTGTTTTTCTGTTGGAAAAAAAATTGCTGAATAATAGAATAGAGGCAGTTATTCCACTGTTTCAACAACATTATTCATCTCCTTACATCTTTCAGAATTATGCATTATTTTACCACTTGTCAGGGCTTAACAGTTCATGGGATTTTAGTGACAGTTATTGGTGTTGTTGAACTCTTCTTCCATTGCAGAGCAGTTTTTCCCTTTTAGAAATGCCATATTCTGATATTGGCATAACTCATTATCTCTCGAATTTTATTTAGTTTACCTCAGGATCCTCTTTTACATCATTTTGATACCTTTTATTGCCACTGCTCTTTCCATAATCTCATACCTTGTTTTATTTCTGAGTTCTTTTGTTGACAACTGAGACTTTTCTTTGAGTTGGTAATAGTTTCTCTTAGTTTGGTCCTAAGGCTATTTTTTTCTGAAGCTGTCATCTGAGAATCATAGAGAATTCTTGTCTTAACACTCCACCACTGAGATGAAACACTCTAAGCTCTGTCTGTGCACTTTTAAAACAGGATTTCTATCTTTCAGTGACACTAATACAGCACTTCTTTGTGCTAAGATCAGCTACTTTTGGGCATAGGTCAACAAGAACTGAGCATTGTGTTTTTTGAGGTCTCAGTGACCTGAATAAGTAGCATGGTACCAACTTGTATTGAGCTGTTGTGCACCTTCTAACAGTCAGTGGCAGTGAGTCATTGTCATTCACATCAAGTGTGTCATCAGTGGCTGGCTGATATGCCACTGTCTAAATTTTAGCTACATATGTATCTAAAAATACATATATATAAGGAAAAAGGCTCTAAGTAGCTGTGTTGCTCTCTCTGTTTAGTTTTGATCCCATCATTGCATGTCATTATTTAAAAAAAAAAATCCTGCGTCCATTTTATTAATCCTCAGGACTCTTGCATGGTATCTCAATTATCCCAACTTCATCCTCTGCTGCTTTTTATTAGCATATTCCTATTCTTTGTGAATGCTCTAAGATCCTATTTTTTTAAAGTTTGTCATTAACTCTTCTAATCTAATTTTCAGCATTTTCATTGTTTTCCTTGTCAACTGGTTCCTTACAGTCTTACCAGTTACATGCGAGTCTGCATCTATTGACTATCTGTTCTGTGCTTACTGTTTTCTATCTTAAAAAAGAAAAACACACACAAAAAATCCACCCAAAAATAAACCACAAAAATCCAAGCAAACCAAATCCCATCTTTGCTTTCTAAATACCTTTTTATTCTGTCTTTCAGTTTTAATTTCATTTTTGGTCTCAAGGAAATTAAGTGACCTTAAGGAGGATAGGATTCCATGTGTAATGCCTCTTTATATGATTCTTCTTTCCAATTATTCCAGTTACTTGGAATTTCGGGGAGATATAGGAAGGGCATGAAAATGCCCAGTGTTTTTTGCCTTGGTGGTTGCAACATTGTGGCATCCACAAGCGTGTACACATACCAGTTAAATTCTTGCGGTGGGTAAGTAGACAATTTTGTTTTGTATCATAAAACCAAAGATATGCTTACAGTAATTTGTTATGCTAACAAATGTGTCTCAGGACAATTCCACAGGGCATAGTCTTGTTTCTTGCAGTTTCAGTGTTTCAATACTTTTTTTTTTTCCTTTAGATTAACAACAAAGCAGCAACTGGTGAAGAAGTTCCACGGACTATTATTGTTACTACCCGTTCTCAGTATGGCTTACCAGAGGATGCTGTTGTGTACTGTAACTTCAATCAGCTGTATAAGATTGATCCTTCCACCTTGCAGATGTGGGCTAATGTGAGTATCTGTATCCAATAGGAAATCTAAGGTCAAATTTCTGGCATAGCTGTTCAGGTTAGCAGAAACTTCATGAAAGTTAAGTTTTAACTTCTCTGTGGAAAACATTGAGCCATTTGAATCCTTAGAGTGCTCATGTTGCAGGGCTTAGTGTTAGTAGAATATAGAGGGGTTTAGATGTATTTCAAATTATGTGTATGTATCTAGCCAGTGAAAATTTATATTTTGGACAGCTTAAGTATGCTGGTTCTCTGTTGTGAAATAATTTTGTATTTCCTTAGTCTCTGGAATTGAGTTATAACTAGCCTTGCAAGTTGACAGATTTAATAGATCTGAGTGGAGAGCATCTTTATCAGGTTCTAGCTTTCAGTGTATTGATGAGAACTACTTGGAGGTAATTTTTTTATATTCCATACTATGGACCTATAAACATATGAGACCATTAATTTCAAGATTGACTCTCTTAAGAGCTGCTCTGTGAACTTTTGCTCAGAGGTGCTGTCTCTTTCAATAGGATTAGAAAAGCAGTCCTATTGATCCCATTCATAATGGTGATCTGTTTAATTTCTGCTCTATACCTCAAAGTACTGAATGACAATGCCTTCCACTTCATTTTAGTACGGGTCAAGTTCTTGTTCAGAAAAGTAAATGTTACTCTCTGAACTTTCTGTATTTGCTTCTTATTTTTGTTACAGATCCTGAAAAGAGTTCCCAACAGTGTGCTGTGGCTGCTACGCTTCCCAGCTGTAGGAGAGCCCAATATCCAGCAGTATGCACAGAACTTAGGTCTTGCCCAAAACCGAATCATCTTTTCACCTGTTGCCCCCAAAGAAGAACATGTGAGGAGAGGGCAGTTGGCTGATGTTTGTCTGGACACTCCCCTTTGCAATGGGCACACAACTGGCATGGATGTGCTCTGGGCTGGGACTCCAATGGTCACTATGCCAGGTAATGCAGCTGGGAACCTATACTGAACACAGGGGTTGGAATGTTAGTAATTTTTAGTAACAGCAAACATACCAAACTTTGCTTCTTGTGGAGGAAGAAGGAAAATAAACTCCTAGTGTGTGATAAGTTTATTGATAAACTAATTCCAGTTTTTTGTGTTGGTTTTAATTTGCCTTTTTTTCAGGTGAGACTCTTGCCTCACGAGTTGCTGCCTCACAGCTCACTTGCCTGGGTTGTCTCGAGCTCATCGCAAAAAGCAGACAGGAGTATGAGGATATTGCTGTGAAACTGGGAACTGACCTGGAATAGTAAGCAAACGTGAACTCTCTAATGTGGGGACATCAAGAATGTAGAGTACTGTATTTAGGCACAGTGCTGAGACATCAATAGTTGTAATTCTGCAGATAGTTTATATTTAAAATAGCTGGGCAGTCCTTTTCTAGAGGTGTCTTGTGTCACAGTTAATTCAGCTTCTGCTTTTATGGTAACTTAGCAGCACTCCCAGTTGAATAACAATTCTGAAGAAACTGCTTCTTTGCAAAAGTGCAATATAGTTCACATTTTGTTCTTTTTAAGTTGAAGATTCAGCAGTTTGTCATTTCAAGTTGAAATCATGCTGTGAAGTGTTACTGCGCTATAGATAATGCAGCAAGTTAATGTTGCAACTCTTCTGAATTGAAGTGGTCATACTGGTCTGTATGAGAAACTATTAGGTAGAACAGGAATTTGGTGAAGGTGTGGGGAGCTGGTGTTTTTGAAACAGTTGTACAGGCAGTTCTAGGTTAGCTGAAAACAGCAGGTTTCAAAGGTAAACAGTATTATGTAGTGTTTGAAGTGTCTCATGACTGCTTTAACTCTCTTTTGTAGCCTGAAAAAAATCCGTGGCAAAGTCTGGAAGCAGAGAATATCCAGCCCTTTGTTCAACACGAAGCAGTACACGATGGACCTGGAGCGGCTGTACCTCCAGATGTGGGATCACTACGCTGCGGGCAACAAACCAGACCACATGATCAAACCAGTGGAGGCCAGCGAGTCTGCATGAAGGGAGACGTGGTGTGCCCACCAGGAACTCTCCAGGAACTGAGCCTCTCCAACACTTGTGCAGAGATGATGAGCTAAAAACTGTGCATTTCTACTTAATCTGCCTGGTACTCTGTGGCTGAAGTAATACATGATGGTGATTAAAGCACAGCCAGACTTATTTCTTGCATGATAGGGAAAGACTCAATAGAGCCTGGGATCCTTTTATTCCATGAGGAATTTGAATGGGATTGAGCCGTGTACATGTGAGCCTGTGTGTATGAGTGACAAAGTGGTTGCTGGGGGAAGTTTGAACTGCCCAACCAATTTATGATATCATGGATTGATTTAATCTTCCTACGAACCTCTCTCCTTTTATGTGGATTGGGAATTGGAGCGTTTTAACATTTGATTTTGGGTACTCCTGTTGGTATATATGTGGTTCTCCCATGACAAGATTTCCAGCTAGCGAGTTGCTCCCTGTGTTAATTTCTAAACTGCGTGGACTGAAAGGGCATATGTGCTGGTGTAGTCTTTTTTTATAGGTTTTATAAACCACTTGAGCCTATATCAGCCTTTTAATGTTTGACCTCTGTTTTGGAGCTCTCTGTAATGTGTTGGTTAAGATAAGGACTTTTGGTTTTTTGTTTTGTTCTGTTTTTTAAGCTTCTCCAATAACTCAGCTAATTGGCTTCATGATGGCAGCTCCTACTCTGTTGAAAAACCAAATTTGATTTGAAATTAATGCTCCCCACAAGTGTTTGAGGTAAACACAAACTGGTGCCAAATACAGATCTTTCAGGAATGATTGTTAATTATGTATAGGGGTACAGTCCTAGGCACTGTAGCAAAGACTTTAAAAAAAAAAATAAAGCTTTGGTTTGCCAGTTTGACTGATTTGACCGGTGTTTTCACGTTTTGTGCTGCTGTCAGAAGAAAAAGAAAAACACCTTGTTGGCCTTCCCTCTTCCTTTGTGAACGTTTCGAGTAGCTATTAGGGTAAAAATGTGTATTTTCGGTTGGAATAAGCAGAAGCGGAGTTTTGGCGCTGCCGGTGCCGCGGGGCGGAGCGGCCGCGCTGTGAGCACTGTCCGT
>VZTN01007974.1:65806-80218 GCA_013400515.1 Erpornis zantholeuca
GACAGCCAGGGCTGGCGGGGCAGCAGGTGAGGGGGCGCCGGCGGGAACAGCGCCCCAGCCCGTGCGTCCTGACGTATTTTTGTTAGGTTACTTGATCGTCTAGAGAATTTTTAAATCTTTATCTATCTGTGTATTTATCTATCTATCTAATACACACACACTTACACGTATATAATATATTTGTGTGAATATATATAACTACATAATATATTAAACTATATTATAGGTAGTATATATTATATATACATATGGGTTTATAATTTTAGATTACGCCCTCATTTGTTTTATGGTGATTGGTAGGTATTAGCGTGTTTCAGAATTGCAGTCTTTAAGGTTTAAATGACGTCCATTTAAAAAAGATGTCTTCCTGGCTTTTTAAGCAGCTGCATAACATATTTTTGAAGTTGTTAATGTTTGTTTCATGTTCTCATAAAATGAAATAAATACCTTGGTAAGGGTATTGTGGGCTGCCTCTACATTTGCATTGGCATAGCAGTCCAGGTGGTAATGCCTCCATTCTGCCTCTTGAAATAACTTTATGACAGCTGCCGCATTTTGCTAAATATTCATGGCAGCTATATTAAAGTGCACTTTATGCAAAAGCAGCTTCTTACTCATCGGTGCATCGTTTGAGGTTTCAGGCTTACTATAACACACTTCTGTGTCATATCACAGACCATGTGTAAGATAAGAAACGAGCTTTCTATAAAGAGTTGGACAGTTCAGCCAATTTGGGACTTTGAGTGTCTTTCCCAGTGGTTCTTTGGTTCTTGGTGTTCATGGCTGTTTCAGACCAGTGAAGACACAGATCCTGTTGTGACCAAAGTTGTGTGTTTCATTTTTGCAGCAATGCCCTGTATTTCTCTTCCAGCAGTGATGACGAATTTGAAACGTGTAAGTAATGACACATTAGTTTGTGTTATAAAAAGAGTATGAAAAGGACACATTCCTGTCTACTTATAGTGAAGCATGTTTATACATTATTTTCTTTCACTGCTTGTGCTGCAAAGTAATTATCTCCTTGCAGTGCAGTCTTGGTGTCTTTGCCACAGGGAGTATTCTTAAATTGTCTTAATTTTCACTCTTTGTGCCTTGCATTATATTTTTCTTGTTGCCTCAGTTTTGTCTGTTCCCTATCACTCACTTGCTTCTTTCTTAGTCTCCAGAGACTAGAAGGCTGCTGCCAGTTTTGAGGAATATAGAGGTGGAATTATATGTAAATATAACTATATTTGTTTTTGGAAAATACCACAGACCAAATTTTTACTAGTTGCAAGCTTTTAAAAATGCATAACAAAAGAAACAGAACCTTGTTCTTAATTGATTTTCTTTTGTTTCAGTTTTAGCTAGAATGAAAACTCCCAAAGCTGTTTCTAAAAAGGCAGATGCAAGGTGGGTGCTGTCATTAATGAATTTTCTGTGTTCTTATTTTAGTTTTCTGTATCATATTTCTGATCAGAATATAGAAAAACAATCTAAAGTTGTATAGATTGATAGGCCAGTGTAGGAGAGAGTGCAGACAGAACTGTTATATCTTCAGTCACGTTCAAGGCAAAGGTAAAATGGGATATTTGGAGGTGCACATGCTCTTGCCATTCCTATTCATGGATGCAGTTGGTGACATTTGCTGTGAGCAGCTGATCATGTTATATTGAGTGGCACTTTTTTTTGCTGCTTTAGTAAGGCAAACTTACTGCTCTATTTTTCTGCTTACACCCACCTTTATTCCATGTAATTTGCCCTTTTTTTTACAGTTTGAAAGACTTCATTGATGACTCGGATGATTTCTTCTTGGACTTGAAAGTGAAAAAGAGCACAACAAAGAGTGGTAAGTAATCATCCAACAGCAAATATGAAGCAGACATTTTAATGAGTGGGAAGGTAGCATTCATAGCTGAACTCACAAAGTTTTGGGAGAACTGACCTCTGCTCGAGAAGTATAGGATCTCTTCCAGCTGGGGTGAATGTCGACCTTGAAATGTGTGTGCCAGCTGCAGACTGTGAAAAGCTGGTGGAATGGTGTCTGGAGGGAAAATGGGTGGAACAAAGTGGACCAGAAGCATCATAAAAAAAAAAAAAAGAAGATCCTTTGGTCTTTGTAGGACATATCTGAGAGGTCAGAAGCAATGTTTGTTGGCAAGCTACTTTCAGTGATCTTTCATGTAGTAAGATGGTAAATGGGCAGAGTATAATAAAGAAAATAAGAAGATACCTTAGTGTTCTTTGTGTTTTCCTATCTTTTAAGGAATTTCTTTTGTGTTAAGACAAAGGTAGGTCTCCTAAATGAAAGTCCCAAAACTTTAAGCTCTTTGTTTTGAATTGCAGCACGGAAAGATCTTCAGACCCCGAAAAAGCTGATGACTCCTGGAAAGAGAAACACTTGCTGCCAAGAGCTGCAGTATCCAGGCTCTTCAAGTGACACTGAAGATTCTGTATTTGTAGAAAGTCCATGGCATAACCACCAAAAAGAGGGAGAGAAAGAATTGAAAGAGAGTCAAAAGTGCATAAATCTTTCACCTCCACAAAATCGGAAAGAGTCAGTTTCAGTTTTCAAAGGCAGTCCAGATTTACATTTTAGAAGGAAAGAAAGAAGCTGTGAAAATACAGAAAATAAATTACCAACTGTGGCACTAGGACACAGTACAGGGGTGGAATCAGATAGCTCAGATGACAGTTTTGGATCTTTAATGGAACGGATAAAGAAGCGAAGTCTGCCCCGAAAACCAGTGTTAAGCACAAGTAAAACTGTCTATCAGCCAAGCACAGCAGGTGAGCAGTCCTTAGATAACTTGCAGTGGTGGTTGCTGGTCCTTGCCATTTGTGTGGCATCAGTCTCAGAGGTGCAGCCCAGCACCTTGCAAAGGATCTCAGTGCAATCAAAAACTCCTCTGAGTATTCAGAAAAGTCAGCTTATGCTATCAAGATGTAAGTTTTTCACTATTCCTGTTTTTTATCATTGTAGGCATTTTTTGTTTTTAAAATTATTCTAGAAAGCAAATCCAACTGGTGTTTTCTAATGATTCTGTGATTATTTTTTTTTAATGTATGCTGTAATCCTGTGACTCTTCCTGTTGAACTAGAAAACATCAAGCCACCCTGCAAAGATGCACAGCCTGTGGAAGGGGAGGGAGTCAAGACACCAAAGCCAAAATCCATATCACTTCAAGAAACACCTTCCATGAAAACGACTCCTGCAGGAATTCCTAGGAGTCAATCAGTCAGTTGCTCACAGTCAGCAAAGACAGAGAAAAGGTGAGTGTTTCTCAGTTGTTCTTATATTCTAGGACAATTACAGATGGACAAAGAGATGCTAAGCATTTTGCAAAGGATGATGTGATTCCTCTGCTACCTAGAAACTTCTACTAATTCAGCATTTGTTAATAGTTCAGTAGCTGGAAACCAGAGTTTTCAGTCTCCAGTATGACAGGGAGAATATAAACTGATCTCTCCCTAGAGGAATTGATGACAAATAAATCTGACAAATGTAAAATCTTCTTTGTAAATGTTCTCTCTCTTGCTATTCCTTGTCTTGTACAGCATGCTTCTAACGTGCTGGCTCTACAGATTGTATATATCTAGCTGTTTACCTCTGAAAAGGTATCAAAACTGATCTATTAGTAATTCATACCTTTTAACAAGAGTGTATTGATTTTTTTTTTTTACTTGTATCATTATAACTTGGGGAACTCATGTTTCTTTTTCTACATGTGGATGCATCTTAGGCTTTTCAAAAGAATGCATTTTTCATTTCTAATAGCTGCCCTTATTCTGCTTTCTAGCCATGTGCTGTTTCCTTTAGTCATTTTGTAATGATGTATACAATACCAGACCTTTAAATGTTATCTTCAAAGGTGAGGCTTTGTCAGAATGCTGCAGGATTTAAGTTAGTGATCCTGGTGGAGTATCTACTTCCCTTGAAAGAATTCCTGAGCATTTCTGGACCATCTTTGGCTGTTTCTGAAAAGACACCTTTATTGTCATGATCATTTTAGGGCTGTTGATATATTGATTAAATTTTGGTATACTTGTGGTTTACTGTGTCACAAAGTCTGAGCCACCCTCTTTTCCTACTCAGGAATCTTCATCATCTAATTTTGTGAATTAATGAAGTAACTGCAGGACTGTTGCAACAGCTCTGCCCCTTCATGCCCTCAGAGGGGTAAGAGGACAGTCATGGGCCTCATGAGGGCAAGCTGGTAGGAAGAGTCATGAGAGGTTTATGCCACTTGGAGCATCCCTGAGATCTTTATTGGCTCTCAAGTGGCCATTATTTTTCCATGTATTTTTCCATATCTCTCTGTACTTCAGTAAATGCCTTAATGGCTTTTCTTGCAGGCTCAGGGTATGCTCAGTGCCTGGTTGTTTCTTGCAAGATCTTTCAAATCCAGCTTCCCACTATGTGAAGTTTTTCAAGAAAAATAAAGAGGAGCTGGCCCAGAAGCTCTACAGGCTGTTTAATAGTACCATCTTTGAGCAAAAGGTTGGTTTCAAAACAAGAACTAGCATTCTAAAATGCTCGTTAATACGTTGCTCATCACTTTTTATATAATTGCTGTTGATCCTCTTTCAGTTTGTATAAGTTAAGCTTTATAGCAGTGGTTTATGTTTGAATTAGTCCAAGCAATTTTTTTTGAAATGTCACCACTGTGAGGCAGCAGTTTTCACTTTGGCTCTGCTTTCCCAGCCGTAATGGAAATGCTGCACTTAATCTTTGATCCTTCCTATTGCATGTTCATGTCTGCCTTTCTGGAACAGATTAAAAATGTGGTGTTCCTTCGAATAACAGTTTAGGGTGAACATAAAGGTACAAATTGTGTTTTAAATTTATGGTTCAGTTTCAAACAACTGCTGTCTTGACCTGGGTTCATCATCTGGGATATTGGGGACCCTCCTCTGGGGAAGAAATATCCTTTAAAGGAGGGGTGCTGCCCTCAGTAATTCCAGTGGGATTTCCCCCAGGAAGGAAGGTGTTTCTGTGCAGATGAGAAAATATTGTTGAGCTGAACAAGGACAGGCTGAGGTCATGATTTTACATAAAACTGATCTGAACAAACTCCCTATTGCTGAGGCAAAATATGTTACTGCCCAGTGCTTCAACCCTGTACCTGGACGTACTCAGAGGTAGAATAGAGGAACTAAGGACTTTTGTCTCATCCTGTGTTATTACTCCCATTGCTGGTTACAGAAAAACTGATGGTGGGAATAAAAAGCTGTGGAGGGGCAGTTGGCATCTTCAGTGTTAAGGGCACCAATGGAGACATCCTGGACTGGCTTTGCAGTAAATACAAGGGAAAGCCAGAAGGGGTAGAAGATAAGAGAGGCAGGAGAGGGCAGATTACATGTGCTGTTTTGTTTTTCAGTTGCCAGAGAACATGGTAATAATCTGGAATAAGAAAATGAGAAAAACAGCAGGGTACTGTGTAACGGGGCAGAGGGAAGGCCCTCAAGGGACGCGTTACGCTCGCATTGAACTCTCTGAGAAAGTCTGTGACTCTGCAGGTAGGTCAGAGAGAGAATGTGTTGATTCTTCTTTGAGGAAGCAAGTTCTAGAGATAAAACCATGAATCTCATGCCTGAGAGATCTGGAACTGGAGCCTGCTTTGAAATTTTATAATAACTTGTATAAATAAATAAATACACATGGATTTAGCCATGTTCCACAGCCCTTTTAGGAGGCTGGGCAGATGTACAAAATGTGAGAACAGAGATGTAGTCACACTAACTGCAGTACTTGGTTTATATTTCTCAATGATTTGAAGACCTACAGGCATCGTGTTACTCTAATTCTGTGTTACAATGGCAGTCTAAAATCTGACTTCTTCCATCACAGCTAGCCACCTTGTTGGTAGTACTTAAAGCTGGAAAAAAGACGTGTCAGTGCCAAAACAAGTTCTATTATGTGGTACTGTAACTGTTCTTCCTCATCCCCTCTCAGTATGGGAAAATGAATCTTAAAATGGTTTGGATTGAAAGGGATCTTAAAGACCATCTTGTACTAACTCCCTGCCATGGGCAGGGACACCTTCCACCAGATTTCTCCAAGCCCTGTCCAGCCTGGCCTTCGCACTTCCAGGGATGGGGCAGCTTTACCAACCAAACAACCCCAAACATATTAAGTGTGGGGGGGAGTAATTAGGATGCAGAACTGGGGCTGATCATAAAACTGGAAATGCACTAAATAAAACCTTGTTTTAGAGTATTTTATCTTATCAAGACATTGGTAGTTCTAACCTCCAAAATAACTCTTGCATCTTAGTACAAAATGAGAGGCAGAGGTCTGAAGCAGTGACCAAAAGTGAAGCTTTTCTTCCCCACACCTGACTGATGTTTGTCTCTGCTTTACCTCGAGATCGCCTTCGGGATACGCTGATCCACGAGGTTTGCCATGCAGCCACCTGGCTCATCAATGGTGTTCGGGATGGGCACGGCCGATTCTGGAGATTCTATGCCAACAAATCAGCTGTCATTCATCCAGAGCTGCCGGTGGTGACACGATGCCACAGCTATGAGATTAATTACAAATTCACCTATGAATGCGTTCAGTGCAAAGCTACGTGAGTAATGTTTTCATCTTGCATCTGACTGTGTCTTAACTTTCTAATTTGGCAGTCTCCTGTGTCTAGAAATCTTAAACTGTAAAGCAGATTGGATACTCTGATGTTTTCCAGAGCCCACAGAACCTCACTTTGTGATTCCACGTTTGTTTCCAGGTAGTTTCAGTCCTAGTTCAGAGGTCAGGACAGGCAGAAATGTTGTCTGAGGACCATTGGTGATGAGGGAAGGTCTTTGAGAAGCAGTGAGAGATATATACCTAAGCTTTGAGGGAACAAATCCCTCTAAAAATTTGGCACAGAATATTTGACAGTGATTAGATACTAGAAAAAACTATCAGAGGAAGCTTTGTGGGGTCTGTGGCCTGATGACTTTAAATTATGACTGCAGCCACACAGATGTGAGCAGCACTGATGGGAAGGACTGACACTAGGATGTGACCTGTAATAAGGATACCATTTATGGCATTTTTTTAACCTCAGGATCACATGTGCGACTTTCAGAAGTACTGGAGTGAAACACTTCACATACTCTGAGGTGTTCATTAGGACTATGCAGTCAGTAGTTGCTTAGATGCAGCAGAACATAAAGATTTTTTTTAGTGATGTCTTTGAGGAGAAACTTCAAGAGGTGGTCGATACATAAGTTGTGGAGGTATTTGGAAATGTCATAGCACTTCATACTTCTGGGCTGAGAGTAGAAGAGACAGAGGAAAGAACCAAGCGGAAAAAACAGTGAAAGAAGTTCTAGGGTAGAGAAGTGTAATAGAGATTTGGTTGTACCACTGTGTGATGTACTGTTCTCTGTTCTAAAATACTGCCTTAGAGATCTGACCTCAGGAGAAGAGAAAGGAGTTCTGTGGAATCCAAGTGCTTGTTTTTGCCTTTCAGGATCGGGCGGCACTCGCGGTCCCTGGACACGGCGCGGTTCGTGTGCGCCTTCTGCCGGGGGCAGCTGGTCCTCAGGCAGCCCCCGGGCAAGGGAGGCACCCCTGCCCGGACACAGCTCACGCCCTTTGCTAAGTATGTGAAGGAAAACTATGGACTTGCCAAGAGAGAGCAGCACGGGCTGAGTCATGCAGAGGTCATGAAGAAACTCAGTGCTGATTTTGCTCTGAAAACCAAACTGGAAGATTCCTTTTAATATCTCAGTATACCTCCTTTCTTGGTGCCACTTAAATTTTGTATAGAGAGTAGTAAAAGTTCTGAGCAGCACTTACACATAGTTTATCTTCAGTGACTCCAGTGATTTACTGTTTCATCTGGGGAGCTGATATGCTGTGTGTGCTGAAGAACTGCTGGGTGTGCATCTGTCTGAGATTGCCAGAGGCAAGGAAGTCCAGGCCCCCCAGCCCAAGTCCTTTAACTCTGAATGACTCCAAGGCAAGAAAAGGAACATAGCTCAGTTGGGTTTCAACATGGGTTCAGACATTCTCCTATGTAGAGCTTCCTGAGAGATCCTTGGCTGGTTTTGTTAAAATTAAGTGGTGGGTACATGGTGCCTTAAATCCATTAAGAGAATGTGTGAGTTTCTCCAAAGCCCTTTTAAGAATGTAGTGTACCTCTATCATTGTATCTTCATAGAATCTAAAATAAATGCAGAAGCTCAGGTTGGGGAGAGCAGATTTAAACACTTTTCCCCACAGAATGAGGAAGTCTTGTCAATGGCTTATGTCTTTCATGTAAAATGCAACTGAATGTGTGTTAGACTGTTTGTGTCTTCTGTAAGCAAATTGCTCAGGGGATTAATAATTTTGATAATCAATAAATTCCAGTTTGTTACTAACTCTTGCAATGAACCAGGCTGCTTTGTTCCAATTTAATCACAGCTGTGTAGGAATACAGAACCCTGGTACCTAACCAGCTCTCCTGGCTGGAGAGCCAGGCTGTGGATCAGCACAGTCCTTACCACTTTCTGTCACTGGGATTGCAATCCAAGGATCCCCATTCCGGGAGGCTGCTGGATCATCTCCCAGGAGCCCTCATCAAGCCTGGGGGCACTGAGGCACCACCCTTCCTTCCCCAGCAACGATGAAGGTAAGGAGCATTTGAACTAGAAAACCAACAGCAAAAACAACAGCATGAAACCACTGACTGTTCAAAAACTGATTAATTACTGTTCACAACACTTCCAAAGAAAAACAGTAGTGAGCAATATACTTCAAGAAGTTTTACTCTTGGGGGAAATGCAGAGAGTTTGAAAAGTCAAGTATGACAAAGCAGTGGGGTTATAGGGCTTCCACATCTTGATAGCACTTTACAGCTGCTAATCAATATTGGCTGGCACTGCCAGGGAGTGCCTTCCTCAGCTCTGTTATTTCATTGTCTCATCCTTTGCTCACATGAGACAGATTCACAAGACAGAACACAGATGAGAATGTACATGATGGGAGATACTGTGAAATGCAACACCAAGAACCTTTAAAGGGAGATTAGTTCAACAACAGCTCTTTGTTCCAGTCTTAAGAAATTCCTGTAGTTCAGCACGTAAGAATGTCAGGCTTGTGTATCTACCAGTTCTCTGCCCAGCATCTTAACCTTCTTCCCTCTGGGAAGGAAGCACAGTCCTCTCACTGAGCCAGCAGAAATAATTCATTTTGGACAGAACCTCAGTGCTGGGCTCACACCAACACTACATGGAATAAGAGAATACAGAGTGACCAAAAAATGCAGGCACTGGCACTTTGTAGCATTCATTTCATTTCTACTCCCAACAGCTCTAGCTTTGGAATTCTTTATTTGGTTTGACATATGCTGAACAAAGATCCTATGTCAAAGATCTTCCAGGTCTGTTCCCAAGCTTCCCTCCCACTTCTCACTTGCCTGGGTGAATGACCAGTGATCCAGAACAGTACTAGATAAAAGATCATGGTCAACTGAAGCTACTAAGAAAAGGCAGAAGTTGGCAGCATCAGATATGACAGCAGGGACACACTTTCCCCCCTAACCCTCCTGTTCCAAGCTCCTGGAATACATGTAAAGCAGTAGGACTTCTGTCAAAATATAGAGGGAGAAACAACATGTTCCCCAGGTGTGTGCTCTCCAGGAGTCTTCAGGTGCTGCCCAGCCCCACCACTGATCCAGAAGTGCAGCACCTGCAGACACAGCACTGCTTTGCACCAAGCTGGGGCAGGTAAAGTCCTGATCCTGGAGATGTGCTCTTTGCTGCAAGAGAAGAGGCACAGCCAGGACCTTCACTGAGAGGCAATGTAGGGTCACCCTTGAGCCTGGAGTAGTTCTTGAAGATTTTTTTCTGTCTTTCCTGAAGGGTCTGCATTTCCTCCTCACTCTAAAGCAGCGAGTTCCTCCAGCAGCTGCTCCTTTTCCTGCTGCAGCTCCTGCACACGCTGTTTGTTCTGCTCCAGTCTGTCCTCCAGCCACTGCAGCAGGGGTCCACTGATGGCAGACATTTGGCTGCAGAGATTCTTTGTGAACACTGCAAAGAGCAACAACACATCATGCCAGGGCAACACAGAAAAGACTTGGTGCTACAACACCCTCAAAGCCAACAGACAGCCAAGGAAACCTTCCAACATCCTGGCCCTGGCAACCACATGTCTCCACAGGAAAGCCAGAACCAGCAGCTTCTAACAGGGAAACACCATTTCAGTCTGACACAGGCAGGGATGACAGACCTACAGTGAAAATCTGCACACAGCCCTTCACTGATGCTAATTAATTTCTAAATTTAGAAGCATCACAGAATGCCTTATTTCCTAAATGTGTGAGAATGGAAAATGGGGTAATAAACTTGGAACAGAAGTGGGACTAGGATTCACCCCATCACACTGGCAAAAGGGAAGATGTCACACCCATGTAACACATATAAAGTGCCAGGAGATGGAAGTGTGCACACAGGTCAGCCAGACACTACTTTGTAAACACTCAACAAATCCTAAATCCCTTTTCCTGTTCCAACAGAAAAAAACAACCTGAACAAACCAAAACCCCAAACAATCCTAAATTCTTTAGTAATTTCAACCAATTCTACGAAGCCTGAAGGATGCAACATTCATGAACCCCAGGATTAGGGTGTTTTACAGCCTTTGACATTTTCATTTTAAGTATCAAGTTACAATTCTGTTCCTATGTAACAAGATTCCACCGTTTTGATTGGCGAGAGCACCCTGGATTGTCACATGCAAGGAATCCTTACCTGAGCCATTATGGATCTTGGTTACAGAGTCAAGATGTGTGAGGCTAAGGGAAGGAAAAGAAAGCAGTTCAGAAACAAGACAGCAGGGAATTGTGTACTAAACCCAGGCAGTAAAACCAGCTGCCCACGAATCACTGACCAGACCACAGGTACACCTAAAGCTCTCCACTTGCTGAAGCTGTGCACATTCACAAGGATAACAACCCATGATCACAAAACCCCAGAATTCTGCTGATAACCCCAGGCTCAGGTTCTACAGACTTCAGTAAGTTCTACAGAGTCCTACCTGCTAATCCTCCTTAATTTCTACATCTTTGCCAAGGCTTTGGTGCTCCAAATACAGCAACAATAGAACATGTCAGCAAAGACAGCCTTGGAGAGGGGCAGAGCCCCAGGGCTGTTACCTGTGAATTCTCCTATAGGCATCCTGCTCTTCTTGGCAAAGGATCTTGGGCAGCTCCACAGCTGATTCCAGACACACTTTCCCAATGGTTTCATGTGGGACAACATGAATGGGAATTTCAATCCTTTCATATCTAAAAAGGTATGAGATATAATTAAAATCAGCAAACAAAAATGTTACTTCTACAAGCTTGCAAGAGTCTGTTCAAGGCCTGGCAGTGCTGCACACCCACTTTTGGGAACACATGCCTGAGCTGACAGGGAAAGGGAAGCATTTTATATCCACATACTTGTCTTGAATTTTAACTGTAAGGTGCACACCCGAGGACTCAACCTCTAGAGCTGGAAGCAAAAAGGTGAGGCTGCTACACAACGAATTGCAGGACAAATCCCCACCCTGACCTCAGCAAATCTTAAGATAATAAATTATCTAGGCTAAATGAATCACTCATCTTTAGATTCTCTTCCAGGAGCTTGCATGAGCAGAAGTCAGGAGACCCTGTGCAGGCATCTCTGTACATTTACTCCTCACAACTGAGAGGCCACTTATTACACACAACCCAGAGGAAGGAAATATAAAATACAATTGGACATAATATTCTTCTGCTGTACTCACTCTGAGCTCTTCTGGGCCTGAATAGACTGGAAACAGGTATAGAGAATTCTGCCTGTCTAAGAGAGACAGCAGAAAGTCAGATTCGAAAGGCAAAAAACATCTAAAACCAGACATTCCTTTAGGAAGCAGAATATGGTTTCCAACAGAATTCCAACAGGCTGCAAAGTCACAGGCCTTTTGCTGTGATGTGCTTGCTGCAGCTGCTTAAAGCATATACAGATAAACCCATCAATGATTAAAAACTCTTAAGCAGCAGCTGCTTGGACAGCCTAGACCTGAGTGTCTGCTGGTCTCACATGACAGCCACACCTCCTGGAGAGGTTGGGGCACAGAGGGGCAGAGCTGTGAGTGCTGGGCTGAACACCTGTGGGAAGAGCCCTGCCCCATCCCAGTGCACACACTCTGCAGCTGCTGCTGCAGCCCCCCTGGGCAGCACAGGGCAAGCATCACTTGTTCTCCTGTCCTTGGGATCACAATCCAAATACCACCATTCCCTCTGTGCTTCCCTGTGCTCCCAGCAGAGCTCTGCCCTTCTTGTAGGCTGCACCCAAGGAGTTCAGCTCTGCCCTGATGTTTCTCAGGAGCACCTGCAGGGTTTGTTGCCATTTTTAAGCCACCTACCTTGGTGTTCTTGTCCTCAATGAAGCAGGAAAAGATCAGCCCTACAAACCCTTGGTCCATCATCTGATACATGGCCTGTGTGCGGACATCTGCAGGCACAGAAATGAGAGTGAGACCTGCCCTGACCACCTGCAGGAGTGGGAAATGGTTTGCTACCTTTGGAAGGGTGATCTGGAATTTGGTAACAAATGGCACCAACTTTATGTCTACATGCTTACTCTGGGTGACTTAAGTTTAAATAAAAAAATTGATCCAATTTAAAATGTCATTAAATAGCAAATCTTAAAAACAGAAGATGAGCTCACAAAACCAGAGATTATCTCACAGCCAGCTTGGTGCCACAGGTCACCATAAAGTCCAACACGTGTAAGATACTCATGTACTTCTTTTGCATTAACACTCACAGATGTCAGGCCCAGAATTCCCACAGCTGTTTTTGCTATTTCCCACACCCAAGGTCTGATTTTTTTTATCTGGAAAAGCAGCAGTACCAGCAGTAGCTGATCTGTGACTCCTGGGTCATGTCTGAATCCTTGGAGAGAGCCCACACAGGAATGGAGCTACACTGGCAGGGGCCCCTGAAGCCCACCCAGACAATCTGGTCCTACCAGAGAATGTCTGAGACACAGAACTGTTGGAATGTGCAGCTCTGGAACTCCAGTGACCGAGCACCAGGACCAGCAGCTGGAAGATGCACCCAGAGCCCAGCTCAGGGCTGCTCTTACCGACGTGTGACGGCCAGACAGTGATGTGGGGGTGGGAGTGGTACCAGCCCACCACCCTCATGGGACGTCCTGTCATCTCAGCCAACCTGTGTGGGAGTCAAGGAGCTTTGGGAACCAACAGACAAAGGGAAGAGCTGCGTGTACAAGGAAAAACAGCAGAGTTTTATAAGTTTCTTATGAGTCAACAGAATCCCAGCTCCCTTTGGAGGAGTGATAAGACCAGTGCAGGGAGCTGATGGGAGCCTCTTCCCCAGCACCATCAGGAGGCACTGCTGCAGAAGCAAATTGGATTTTGTTTGCATGAGGCAACAAATGACAGCAGCTGTTCAAACCAGCATCCCCGAGCGTGTGCAGAGAAGAGGCTCCCCAGTGCAGCACCTGGAGCCTTGCTGACCTTTCATCTTCCACTCAGCCTCCCTGCTGAACGGCCACCCCCCTACACGAACACACTGCAGTTTTACCCGTGCCCAAATACAAAACAATGATAAAAAAATTTATAACACAATTCCACTGCAAGTGCTGCAACCAACAAATACTCCAGAGAAAGGCAACTGCCAGCACAGCCCTCCCAGCTGAGCAACTGCAGGAGGGAGCAGCTGACGGCTTCAAGCCAACTACAGGCGTAAAACGCAGCGCATGAAAAGAGCTCCGAGGTAAAGCACTGGCGATTCTGCTGCTGTCTCTGCTAAAGGATATCTCTGCTTCAGTGGAAGCAGCTGAAAGCTGCTCTGGTGAGATCTCCACACGGTCTTTCCTCTTGTCAGAGCGGCGCAAGATTATCACAGAATGGATGTGGACGATTCGGCTGGTGTCAACCTAACGACACAGAGGGGAAGTCATTCAATCCTCTGCTAAAGAAACAACCACCCGCAGGGCACGGCCGGCTGCTCTGAGCACCGCAAGGCACGGCTGTGCACCGGAGCACCCCGGGGCATGGGAAGCTTTCCTGGCTCTGAGCTTCGACTCTCAAAGGAGCTGACCTACGCGCTGGCAGCTGCCAGGGCCGCAGACGAGAAGGGTGCCGGGGTCGCTCCGTGCGCGATGCCGGCGGTCTCAGCCCCGGCATCCCACGGCCCCGAGCAGGCCACAACCCCCATAGGCAGAGCCGCCACCCGCCCCTCCCCGGGGCCGCCCCTCCGCGGGCGGTACCTCTCCGATGCAGAGCCCCATGACCTCCTCCTTCTCGGTGCTCAGCGCGTGGTTCAGGCACACCAGGAACGCGTCCGCCTCCAGGTGCACCGCCTGCACCGCCATCTTGCCTTCCCCGCCCGCCTGCCCCCCTCGCCCCGCCCCCTCGGCAGATGGACCAATCGCAGCGGCTCTCGGGGACCCTCTCAACCA
>VZTN01007974.1:80365-129815 GCA_013400515.1 Erpornis zantholeuca
GCGGCCCCGGCCCGGGGGGGGACGCGGTGGCTGTGGCGATGTGCTGTGCCTTTCTCCCGCCGCTGCGGCCGCGCCGCCCGACCCGCCATGGCTGGTCCGGTCCCACGCCCCTACCACACCCCCCTCCCCTTCAGCCCTTCCTGCCCGGCTTGGCCACACTGCCCCCCGCTCCCGCTCCTCGGCCCGGCTCCCGCATCCCTTCCCTCGCCCTCCCTGCCCCTCTGCGTGGTTCCCCCCGCATTATGTCCATCTTTTTGTCTTCCTGTTTTCTTAGATCCCACCAAAGCTCGGCCTGCCCTCCCCACGCTGCTGGACAGCCCGGCTGGTCGGTGAGCATCTGCTACCCCTCAGTAGGTCGGGCAGAGCGGAGCGTGGAGTCAGAGGGGCTTGCTCCAGGCAGAGTAGAGTCCAAACCCCCAAGAAGAAGCTTTAGAGTGGTCTCCACATGCCCTTAAGTCACCAGATCATCAGATCCCTGAGTTGTCAGAGCCGGGCTGGGTTTTTCAGGAAGGCTCAGCACCCTTGTAGCCCTGAGGTGCACAGGCAGCTCTCATGCCCCAGCAGAAGGCCAGGCTGGCCAGCCTTGTTCTGGGGACTGTAACTGTGTCAGCACAGCACTGAGCCTCAGCAGTGCTTTTCCTTGGTGCCTAAATGGCAGCTGAACTCCTGGTTTCTTTTTAGAACAGAAGGTGATAAAGGGTGGAGTTTGTTCAGCTCACTGAGCTCCAGCTCTGGGGTGGTCTAAGCAGCATCTGGAGCAATTTCTGTCACTGTTTCCATAAAATATTTTAATGTACCCAATTTAAAACCAAATAAATTGTTGTCACTACAAGCTGCATTCTTCCTCCTGGCCATTTTCACATTTATCCATGTATTATGGCTCAGAAATCCATCCAGGTCCCAGAACCACATTAAACTTAAAAGATTGATGCTGAGATGGACAGAACATCTGCCAGTATTTTTCCTGTCTGTGGGGGTTGGGATTTGAATCTCCCCAAAACAACACTTTGAACAGCTCAGCCTTCTACAGTTATGTTGATGGGAATGTTAAAAGTCTCAAAGGATGATTCTGCAATCCTGCAAATTTAAGCTGTTGGGGGTTTTGTTGGTTGTGGGTTTTTTGATAGGTTATGAAGCAAGCAGTGTAAAAACCCGGGTTTAAAACTAGTTCAAAATTTAAGCAAGCTCTCTTCTCCTTCCACCCATGCCTTCTGTCAGGCTTTGTTTTTGCTTTCTGATCAAACCTGCAGGAATAGACACTGTGTATGTTTTCAGTGCACTGTCTGAGCGTGTGCTTGTGGGATCTCCAGTTTCTTTGGTGTGTTTGGGTGCTGCAGACAGACCTGTCCCACCTCAGACCCAATTCCTGTCCCACTTCAAACCCAATCAACGGTTTTGCCTGACCTCAGGATTTTCCATGTGGCACTAACTGGGCACCTCCACAGGCCAGACTGAGCCTTTGAACTTTGCAGTTCTGGGGAAGCTTGGGGCAAATCAGTGGGGCAAAGGGTGAAAACACACATTAACCTCTGCCCATTCTGCACAGTGTCCTCTGCATGATACCTTGTTCTGTTGTCCTGGATCTGTCATCACTGCCATCTCCACAAACCATGAACACAAATGTGCATGTTGTGCTTTAGTCCTCCTACCTGTAGTTCAGCCAGGCTGAACCAGGTCAGTATTTGGATAGGAGACCTTCCAGGAGAGTTTACTTAGAGTAGGAAACACAGTTCACTTACTGAGACATATTTTTCTATTACTGGAGCCAGGCTTGAGCCTTCTGTTTCTGGGCATGATGAGCTGTAGAAATTCCAGCTTTGAATGGAACAAAAGCAAGTTCTTGGACATTTCTGGTCATGATGGAAATGTTTGCAGTTTACTGCAAAGTAGGAGAGTATCCTGGCCGAATTCCACTTGGGGTGATTACATTCAGCTGACTGAAAATGAGCCGTGGCAATTGCTGCATTTCACTGTTAGGCAGAGTGGTTTGCACACAGGGATTTAAATTTGTAAAGTGGCTTAGGGTAAAGCAGAAAGGGAAAGAATTACAGAAATGTCCCTTTAACTCTAATTCCTGAAGGCCTCGTGAGCCTTGTCAGACTGCTCTCACACTCCTCCAAATGCCAGTGATCCAGCTGGCAGGGCATTCCTTGGAATGCCTGTCCCTCATCACAGGATGGCTATCAGAACAGCAGTGCTTTGTGTAGGGCACATACACATCCCCACACATCAAGCAAGGAAACAAACAGAATGGGAGAAAAAAAGAAGTAATAAAAGAACATTGACATTTTTCTTTGTGACAGTGCTGTTCAGGCTGATCCGTGGTTGGTGTTTTGTTCTCAAAAAGGCTGAGTGCTCCTTTGGCTCAAAAATGTAGAGCACTGGTGTAAGATATGGAAAGCATCATGGAAGAGTATTTTCTGTTATATATGCACCCCAATGTATAACGATTTATTTTTTTCTCTCCCTGACTTTCCCTCCTTTATTTTGTACCCAGATTTTCTTGCTCCTGTTTGAAATATGCCTTATAACCTTACAAGTTTTCAGAAGACCACTGTGTTTCACTGGGATAAGGAATATTGCATCTGCTTCATAGCAGGAGGATGTTGTATGTGTTACAGCTTAACTTTGTTCTACTTTACACCTAGATAAAGGATGAAGACTGTCTGTACCATTTTGATTACCTCTTCTAGGGTTCAAAGAGAATCATTTCCCCTGACCTCCATTTGCTAATGGCTCAGCTTGATCTAACTGGCACACAGATAAACGTGCTGTTAAACAAAAGTTACAGTAGCAGGAACCACCTCAATGCCCCAAGCTCCTCTGCCCGTGTTGGTGGCTCTCTGTGAGCAGTCAAAAGCCGAGCGACGCAGTCCTGAGAGCTGCTCCCGAGGAGTTTGTGTGTGAATGGACAGTGCTGCCACCCCTGAGAGATGAGCCAAAGGACCCTGCACCCCGACAGCTCTGCGAGCTCCAAAGATGAGAGTCCTGCACACCGAGTTCCGGGCTTTGTCTCCAGAGTGATCTTCGTTCCTGTTAAGCTCACCTCACTCCTGGTCACGAGTTTTGCTTTTGGGATTTAGACCACCTCTTTTTTGCCCCCCGTTTTACACAAAGACTGTGTAATAGGACTGTTAGCAGAATGAGCAAAGCCAATACTCGCAGGGTTTAGCTTTGCACCAATAGCACCTTTTGCCCCAGAATGCCTTACCAATGCTACCCAGCACGCGTGTCCCCGCGTACGACTCGGCCTGACGTTTCCGTTGGCTTAGGAACCACCTCAGCCTCCCGAGCTGACTTTTAGGGACATTTCCTCACGTAGCATCTCATCCGACGAGTCAGACAGCACCTGTCTGCCAGGTCCGGGAGCTCTCTCCTTGGATGTGCTCAGAGCTAAAGAGACCACGTGCGCACCCCGCGGGCCGATGCCGTCCACCTGAGCTGCGGAAGTGCCTGAGGGATGGCAGAGGGAGGGGAGGCTGGCGCTCCTCCCGTGCGGCTCTGGGTGCGCCGCGTGGGGGTTTACTGCGATGAGCACCGCAAAACCTGGCTCGTGACTGCAGAAGAGGCAAGTGTGTGCTTTGAGCTTCCCCGTGGTTGTAGCATTGCTGTTTCAGGTGCCTCTGCTGCATTGCCAGTAACTGCCTGCTCTGTTTGTTACTTTCCCCCAGGAGGAAGGTATGCTGAGGGCTCGGATCCAAAGAGTTCAGGTTCCCCTGGGTGAGGCGCTGCGACCCAGCCAGCTCCCCCCATCCCGGCTGCCTCACATGTGGCAGCTGTCCCAGGGTGAGCAGTACAGGGATAGTAACTCTCGCGTTTGGGAGATAGAGCACCATCTCATGGTAAGGATGGTGGCAACAATAGACCATAGTCATGCCTGTTTGTGAAGTCATTTGAGATCCTTGAGGGACGGCAAAGGACTGTTATTTTGTTGAAGTCCATTAGCTCAACCACAGTAACTGTAGACGTATTGAACTTTTCCTTGTCACTTACAGCTTGGTGGTGTTGAAGAACTGCTGCTTAAACTCGTGCCTGGGGATTAATCTGGTATGTGCAGACATTACCCCTGCTTTGTACTGTGCACTTTTGCTCCCAGTCTTTCTTTAATATGAATTTTTGTCTTTCAGGAGCAGTGGCTCTAGGAAGATGCCATTGTCTGTTTTGTACAATAAAAGGTTCTCTCTCCACTGAAATGCAGCCACCTTTGAGGTGGAAGCAGTTAAAAACAACACACAGCAACATCACACAAGAATTTAGAACAGGCAGTGAAGAGGAGTTTTGTGACCAAGTGAAACATCAGGGGGAGTTCTAGGTAGGCAGAATGTAATTGCCCCAAGTGGAGTTTGGCCAGGATGCTGCAAATAATGTCCCAGTGATACTGGAAAGTGCTGTGGGCTGGTGACTTGTCAGAAAATGGAAAGGGAGCAGCTCCCAGAAAAGCAGAGGCTCAGAGGTTCAGTCTCACCACCACTTTTGGTGACAATGGTGCTTTCCTTAGAGGTCTCCCATTCAGCTACTGGTACCACCAGCTTTTTCTTGGCTTTTGATCTTACTCTGACACAGGTACAGGTGTCACAGCTGCAGAGAAGTCAAATCAAATGTCTGAAATCCCGTTTCCTATTTGAACATTGAACATTTGAAGATGGAGCTGTCTTCCAATCTGGTTGGGGTTTTTTTTGGAGGGAGAGGGTTTTCAAGAGACTTTCTCCTGAAACAAAATTTTAAAAGCCCTTATTGTTGGCTTTATGGGATGTATACAACTGAATTATTTGGTTTATTGTTTCTTTAAATGCCTTCTCCAGATGCAGTTCTATGACTTGCCACCAAATCCTTGGTTGTATAAAGCTCACAGAGGTGGATTTCACATAAACATGTCTTAGTATAAAGTCTAGAGATAGCAAACTTAAAACTTAGTCAAGTATGTTAATTTGAATCTTTTCTGGAATCTTTGTACATCCAAGTGGAAAAGGACACATTTTGACTAGAGAAAAGAAAATAGGCTTTTAAACTTAGTGACATAAAACTTTCCATATTCATTGTCCTCATCATCATCTTTTAGCCAGACACAGAGAGTTCTTGTGTCTGTTGGCAGGCACCTGCAAGCAGCAATAGATGTTTTCTGAATGGTCACAGTGGGGGAAATTGGGAGCTCTTGAAAGATGTGGCTGTAGGACATTGTCTTTCCCCCACCCCCTGAAAAGCACCTTGATCTGCAGTAACATTTTCTTATCATTTTAGTTCCTGAACATGTCCCGGAAGGATCCCTGCCAGAAACAAGCCTGTGAAATACAGAAATGCTTGCAAGGTACTAAGTGTCATTTTTGTCTTTGGTGTCTTGATTTTAGTGGAACTTAATTCTTTTAACTTAACCTTGTTGTCCTTTCACCTTGAGAAGGAAACGAAGCACATTAGCATCACCTGGTTGCAAAACGAACAAAATTATAACGTCTGATTTTAATAGAATTGCTTTGTGCTTAATTGTAAATAATGAGACATCATTAGTATAAAACAGAGCATTAGTAACACTAATGGGCCTGGAGTGTTCTCCATGCTGGCAGTGAGATCCCAGGTATATTTTTGGGACTCAGCTGTGGGCAGGGAGAGCTAGACATCATAACAAGCTCTCTTACAGCGTGGTTAGTGAGGGAGTAGGTGGACTGTATTAAAAGACTGCAGAGCTGCTCCAGGGGTGTTTTAAGAGCAGGTCAGACAGAAGTCTGTCAGGAACAGGTTAGGTGATCTGTCCTTGAGATGGTCTTCATGTCCTCAGCCTTTGTCTAGAGACTACCTTTTACTGTCTTCATGGTTTGGAGCCCTCTTCCGTGAAGGACTACCTTCTCTCCCTCTACCACTGCATTTAAAAGTTTATGGTTGACCCTGTTTTGGTCCTATCTGAGACAATGTTCTTTTCATAACATTCATGGAGGTTATTCCAAGTGTTTTGCCTGTGTAGGTTTGTGCACATGTTGATCTGAATAGTTATGTGTTGGCAGAGAAGCTCTTTGCTGCATTTACACCTCACTGTCCCTGCTGCTCAAGCTGTCATTTTGGAGTGCTGCTGTTCGTGTATTGTGCTGTGGAGTTGTCTGATGTGCACAGATGAAGCAATTGAGTTGACAGAGGGCAAAGCAATTTTCCTCTGTGAAAAACAGAGTTCAGAGCCTCAACTGAGGAATACACAGTCACTGTACTCAGTGTGTAGGATGGAGGGTGGGAGACGGACCTTTGGGAGATGCTGACTTCTCAAAAGTTACTGTTACAAAAGATCTTGCTGCTTCCTCTGTGAGACTGAATGCCCACTGCAAATCTCTTTTGTGTTTTCTTATCTGTGTGTGACTTTCAGGAATGCATCCTTGACAGATAAAAGGGTGTGCCTGTAACGTAGCCACAGTTCTAGAAACAAAGCTGCAAAGGCAGAGGAACAGTTAGGAGAGCCTTAGAGCACTCACCAACTGCAGGTTATGGCAGAGAGAGATCAGCTCTCCTGTCCAAGGACCTGCTGTGCCTCTTGGGCTGCCAGCTTGCAGAAATCACAACCTCTTTCTCAGGGGTGATCTCTGTGTTTGTATTACAGCTCACTCACCAACCCAGTCAGAGAATTCATTGTCCAGTGATCACAGCAGTGTGGTTTGCTCATTAACCAGAAGGCATTCACTGCTGCTTTCTGGGCTCTCCCTGGGTGCTGCGTGTCTCACATTATGCTGCTGTTGCTTCTTTTAATCTTTCAAAAGTCAGTGCAGGTGTGAGCGCAGCTGTGCAGTGGTTGCAGAGCTCATCCAAGGCAGAGCAGGTGGTTCTGCGTGCCCTGTGTTTCTGGGAAGACAGGCAGGTGGTTCTTAACTCAAACCAGACTCAGTCTGTTCCTGCAGGGCTCCTCTCTGAGAGCCTTTGACCACAGCTTTAGATAGCTGGAACTAAAGAGAGATTTTTGTGAGCAGAGAAAATGATGGAATGCTTGTAAGCAGCTGAAGAGCTGGGCTAGGTGTTCTCCCTCAGGGAACAAGGCCTGTTCCTCTCTGCAGACCTGGTGTCTCCTTCTTATCTTCCAGCGAACAACTACATGGAGTCCAAGTGCGAAGCTGTGCTTCAGGAGATGCGGAAATGCTGTGCCCGGTACACCAAGGGCAGATCCATCTGTTGTTCAGGGTTTGAGAGAGAAGAAAGGGAGAGAGAAAAGGTTAAGTTGACTTCAGAAGGAATTTCCCCACCACCTCAGTAACACAATGCAGCTCCAGCAGGTGCTGGAGGATGGACTCACTTGAAGAGCTCGTGTGTGTTTTTTCAAGCCTTCTTTAGACTTTCAGAAAAGCCAGATTGCTCCTAGAACACACCGTTCGGCACACCAAAAAGTTTAACACAGTACCAACAGATGGCCTGCTTAACAAACTTTATTTTCTGTATGAACACATCATCTGTGTTACCTCTGCATCACACCTGTGAAATGTCAACTTGATGTTTTTAGGATGCTTACCTTACTCTAATCCATCCTTGCTCTAAAAGTGAAGAATTGGAACCAAGTTATTCTGGCTTCTGGAGTGAGAGGTACAGGAAATGAGCTCAGAAGAGTGAGTTTAAACATGAAACAAACCCATCGTGATCCAACAAAGGTATTGCTGCCACCATGCAGCAGTTCCAGACAACATTTCCCTGTCCAGTGGTTCAAGCTCAAGAATGGGAATCAGGTCTAATGATTGTTCCTAAGTCTTGATAGATCATGAGTGACTACAAGTCACTTTGCCTAAGTGCCTCCCTTTTCCACTGGACAGAGTTGTTTATTTTATATTTGAATTGCCTACACGCTGCTATTTGCATGATAAAGATGTTACAGGAACATTATTTCAGGGATTGCTACAGGGATAGGATATTTTTTTAAAAAAGCAATATTCATTTGAAAGATCTGACTGTTGATACAAAATTTATAAATTTATGTCTAATTGAACACCTTTAAGCAATATGCTTTGAATTGAAGTCTAGTTAAACCTGCTGATACCCAAAGGCTTGTCACAGAGCCCTGGGCTAGATCCAAGAACTGACTTAGGTGCTGCTTACTGAACAAGCAGTTGTAGGCAGTTATTTTCCACAAAGCATTCCAGACTCACTCCCAAGCTGGCTGTGTCTGGACCCTGGGAGAGATGGCTTTCCAGAAGCTCTCGGCCATGCAGCAGAATTTCCTGTGACCTGTAGGAAGAGCTCATAGACAGGTTCCTGCACCACCCTTCAGAGCTGCCTGTCTCGCTGTCCCCTGTAGCAGGAGTCCAGGCACCCAAATATCAGGCTCCCAACCCACTAGCCCTAACTCTGTCATTAGATCTAGCCGTAAAGGACTTTTGTGCTGTGAGCAAGTACAACTTACTTATGAAATAGAGCTTCTATAAACAGACCACTGATGTCTAGGCACAATAGTTGTGTGTATTGAAGCCTAGAAGAGCAAACCATCTGTATTCACTGCTCTGAAATATCATGGTACAAAATAAACGACTGGAACAAGTTGTAGTCTCCGTTTGGTTGTTTGTTGAGCTGCAAGCTGGGCAGCTTGGCTGCCATTCACAGCCCAGAGATATGTGAGATCACCGTGTTTAAATAGAAGCTGCTTGATATTTTTATAACTGGGGCTGAAGATCAGAATAATTTAGGGCTTGTCTTCCCCTCCCACTGCTCTCCTCCCCCTTCCACCCCAAGAAAAAACTTGTAAAACAAAATGGGGTTTAGTGTCCTTGAAATGTAGGGAAAAGTGATGACTATGTTGTGAACCACCTCAAACACTGAGAAGTAGCTCATTTTTCTCTTCTGCCCTATCTGAGCAGGAACAGTGGAAAGAAAGATGATAAAAAACATATATTTAGGCTTCTGTTGCACTTACGAAAAAGAAATAGCCTTGTTGGGTGGAACAAATTGGCTCAGCAGAGGCAACCCAGGCTGGCAACAGACCCACCTCCTGCCCTAGAAGCATCCTACTTCTTGGGAATATGCGTGATTGGTGCCAGGATGATCAGGGAGAGGGATTTATTAAGGCAGCCCAGTTTACCTGCATGGATGAGGGGAGGCTGGTGCCCTAACAGAATCATTTAGGTTGGAAAACACCATTAAGATCCTCGACACCATTCCCCCAGCACTGCCATGTTGAGCACTAACCCATGTCCTCAAGTGCTACCTGCTGCACGCCTGCTGCTGGTCTGGCTGTAGGTGCTCCCCTCAGTCACAGTGAGACAGGAACAGGCTGGTTCCCAGGAAGCCAACAGACCTCACACAGAGAAGCATTTAGAGCAAAACCGTTTAATAAAATATCACTTCAACAAGCATTTACATACAATATATAAAACCACTTTAAAAGCCTAATGTATTTGAAATCTCATAGTGAACAGATGTCAGAAGTTGTTGAAACAAGACTAAAAGGAGCAGGAGTGGGGAGGGGAAGGGACACCTCATCTTGGCACCTACAGCATGAAAATGCATCCCCACAGAGGCTGATTCAGCATCAAAGCTTCCAGTGTTGACCCACAGCATCAAACAGTGCTAGCCATGAGCCCAACACCAGCAGAGCAGAAAGATTTGCCACATCGTGATGTCCTTGTCCATTCCCTGCCTACATTCACATCAAACTCAACATTAATCTGTTACTTGTTTCCCCTTCCAGCAGCAATACAGGCATTTTAGCTCCCTCTCTGGGCCATTTCTCTCCATAGCAAACAGGGACTTGAGAAGCCACCCCACCTAGGGCTGGGCAGAAGTAGTGACTTACTTGAGTGTGAAAACCATCCCTAAGGTCTGTTAATGATTTGCTTTGAGCTTTATCGTTGGAGAAAGCTTTGTGGAGATCAGTGCATCTCAGAATTTGTGTTATGCAGCCCACCCAGCCAAACAGCAGAAATGCTGTTGTCCTACAGGAAAAAGAGATACCCTGCAAGACCAATGCATCAATTTATGCATGTTCATGTTTGCAGATCCTACAGGAAAACAAACCAAATCCCAAAAAAACACTACCATCATCTGTCACTCTATTGCCAAACACCAATTTATTGAAGACCTGTTTGCTGCATCCCATCACTGCTGCAGTCCAGGATGGCCTTTAGGAAGGCCACTGTTAAAAGGATGTGAGCTCAGCTGCTTCTTCATTCTCCTTGGCCACGTATGGCAGGACAGGAGCAAAGACAGCAACTTCTGTCTCTTGATTACCTGCAGCCTCTTTTCAGATCCTGAAGGTGAGAAAAACCTCAGCTTAATCAACATGGTGCTACACTGAAACTTCAAGCAAGAGAGCTGAAACAAAATTGACAACTGCAAGTGCTCATTCCAAACCCTCTGGTGGAAGAACCCACCATTTCAGCTCTAAGATCCCATTTCCAGCCATACTGAGAGCAGCAGATCACAAAGCCATTGCACAGCACTGGAAATGGGTTGCAGCTGCTGAGCCAGGTGCTGCAAACCACCCACCCATGAGCATCATTGCTCCCTACTCTGCTTCCCATTGAAGGATGAGCTGGCTTTCACACAAAACCCCACACTGTGGGCAAGAACTCCTACCTATACCTGCTGGAGGACATCACCACGGTGTGAGGCAAGTCTCTGTGCTCACAGAATACCTCTGGGGGATGTTTGTACTGCACACAACTGCACTGAGTCAGACTGTCCAAAAACAGCTGAGCTCTGCCTCATCACCTCAAGAGAAAGGCTGCAGCTGATGGAGTTAAGCAAGGAGCTTTTCTTGTGGAAATGGCAAACACAAAGAAGGAAAGAACATAACTGAGGCAGATGTATGCAAATGAACTGCTCTCACAAGAGCACAGTTTGATTTTCACACGAGTTTTGTCATTTCAGTTGCTCTTCAGAGCCAGGTAAAGGACTGCACTCCAGATTTCCCATCATCCCCCTTCTCCAGTAGAAGTGGCAACAGAGACCTGGATCAGTACACTGGGATGCATTTCCTGTCTACAATCCAGTCCCACATGGTTAGAGCTCAACGATCATCACCAATGCCAGAGATGGTCGTGGTAGATATTGAAACCCCAGTCAGAGGCCCAGGGTGATTTACAGTAAGTGGCACAGCTGAAATGTCCCCATCTGACACAGGCAGGTGGTTCTACAGCACAGAACTTGGTGACTTTCAGAACACATGATGAGGAAAGGGCCTGGAGAGTCAGCCTCAGTGCTCAGTTTCCATCAGCAGTGCCAGTGCTGCAATTCCAGGATGGGGAAGGATACCAGCAGCAGAGAGAAAGCCAAATGGCCATCTATGTGCAGTGAAACAGCAGGTGGAGGACAGGAAAATCCATGTCCACCTGTCCTGGACACAGCTCAGACTGTCCTTTGATACTTCTGTATCAACCCCAGGACAGTCAACCACATTTTGGATTGCACAGACTACTTCTGTGCAGAGGGAAGCAGAGGTTTTCCAGGTGCCAGGGCAGGAATACTGAAAGCTAAATCGTGGTGAAGAGCTGACAGCTGTTGTACACATATACTGGCAGACAGAGGTACATGTAGCAGTCCTGAGCACCTGGAAGAAGCACATTTAAGAGGTTTCTCTGCCACTACATTTTTATGACATTGAGATTCATCAGAAAACTTGAGACTGGGCATATCTGGTGGGAAATCGTAACAATACACTGGAAGCTGTAATCTTTCAGACCAATCCCAGCACTCTAACAGCCCAGACAGAAGAAAAAGGTGGAAATCAGAAGCAGCATTATAAGAAATAAGGGCTGGAACCTGTGAGCAGATGGGACTGAGTCTGTTTGCAACATCCTTTGACTTCTAAGTGAGAGATAACAGCAGTAGAGGAGGGGAGGGGAGGTTGGGCACGAGAGTGCAGCTTCTAGGATGCCATTCCAAGCAGGAATCCTCCAGCAAACCCTCCAGTCAGGATAACATTCTTCTTCAGAAATATTATCACCTAAGCAGGGGTGAGAAGAGACAACAGTGTTCAACAACATTGGGCCACCCAATGACCCTCCTGCTAATAAGAAATCCCTCAGGCTGTTCTTTGAGGCAATACTCACAGAGATGCCACTGCTCAGATTTAGGAAAGCTTTGTACCTAACGATCTCCCCTCCCCTAACTGCACCAGCACACAGCCAATTTTTCACCCTGCTCAGCCATGAGCAGCCAGCTCCTCCAGGAGAATGCTGTACGTAATGGTGTCTTCCTAAAGTCTAGGTAGACAACATCCACAGCTTTTTGCCATTTCTCCAATTTTGCTCTCATGCAAGGATTCCCTCCTTGTATTTGCACAATGGAAGATCCATAACAGCACAGCAGTCAATCCCATTTTCTGCTGTCCCTCCAGCACATGCCCTTGGAGAGCTGTCTCACCTCATCCGCTCTGCTTTTCACTTCTGGAGGTATTTTATTACCACTGCTGTGAAATTTCAGCTGCTGCTTGGCTTTGTTCACGTCCTGTTGTACTTGATTCCAGTCCACCTTGATGTATCCCGTGTGGTTTGCAATCTAGAGTTTTGAGGATTAGAAAAAACGTTCCTGGAGTGAAGTGCTGCATGACCATGGTTAAACAGACCCCTTTGCCCACCCACTTGCCCTGACCGCAGCCACCTCCCACACAATAATCCAGTGAGTACACTGGTTTAAAAACTGGACAAAAACACCATCCCTGGAAGCTGTGTCAACCATTCTGCAACATCTGTCTCCCACAGTAATCCCCCAACAGCTGGGCACAGACTGCAGCTTATCCTGCTTCCATCTCTCTTCTCTTGTAAAGCTGGAATCACCACCCCCTCACAACTGCCATGGATATTGCTGGGACTCCCTGCAGTTCTCCTGCTGCTGTGTGTGGACAAAGCTATTAATAGCCCATTCCTCTCAAACTATTTTATCTGTTCAGGGTGATTCAGCTGTGGAACTCCCTCTGCCCAGAGCAAGCTTTTCACTTTCAGCAGAACAAGCAGAACCAGGAGAGCAAGGGAGAATGAGTCACACACAAGGCCTGTGGGCCTGAGGAGCAAACAGGTGAGAGCTGAACAAGGTCTGAGAGCTGCTCTACCTGCTGCAGGATTCCCCAGCTACATGTCCATACCCAAGCAGCTTCCCTCAGTGCCAGAGCTCTTGGAAACCAGGAGAAGTGGTAGAGGACAAAGAGAGATCTATGCTTTCTCTCCTCTTCCCAGTGCTTTGCGGCAAACCCCATCTGTGCTGGTTGGACTCCTCAGGAAGCCAGGTTGGCAGGAAACGTATCAGAGATATGGATAAATCCTTCCTGACATCCAGGGCTGTTCTTCCAGGGTCACTATGTCCACAGGCACAGGACTCAGTATGTTAGCCAGTCCTGCAGCAGCAGCACGGTTCACTGCAGTTGAAGGCTGTCTCATGCTCCACTCAGGTGCCCCTGCATCAGCAGTTCTCCTGTGCCTCTGGCCTGGCTTTTGGTAGCAGATCCTCAGTGGATCTGCATTGGAACTCCTGGAGTTTATGCACACAGAGTCTGCTTTGCTGTTGCATCCGTGTGCTCTGGACAACACACACCTTTGACATTCACAGCGACACAAAGCCCCTGGCAGAGGAGAGGACTGACCCCCCACGTCCCAACAGGCAGTGGTTCCTAGAGAGATCTTTGTCCCCAGAAGCACAGCTCCCAGAAAGCCTGGGCTGCTGTTCACACACACCTGAAGCAGGAAAAAGCCACCTCCCACTGCTGTCGCTGCCAGCTTTCCAACTTTCTGGAAGATGAATCCAGTACACCTACAAATCAACCAGAATCCAGTGAGGAGAATGAAACACCACACACATCCCCCATTATGTTTCCCACAGGCAAGGCTGCCTTTGGCAGGAGTTACCCAAGACTGGAGACAGCCTGACAAACACAGAAGAAACCCATGTGCAACCAGAGAGAAGGATTTGCACCCAGCCAAAATTGACACTTTATAGCTTTTCACTTTGTGCTGTCATGTTGCAGCCTTTTTCAATTTGATTCTTATCTCTTCAACCTCATCCTTCTCCCAAAAAGAGTAACCAGAAACCTCTGATTTCACCAAAATCAATGAGTGATTTTAGGTTTTGGTGTTGTTGGATTTTTTAACTGGTATCATCTCTGACAGGAAATTAGGGAGCACATGTGCTGCTCCATGATAGAGCATGGAGAGCAAATCACAAGCTTCTTTCTTATTTGTAAAGTAAGCAGTAAACAACTACTTACTTTACATTTTCATTTCTCAGAAGAGAAAAATGGTGGAACAAGCACACAGCAGTGATCTAAGGCTACAGTGGTCTCTGAAATGGGTTACCTGCTTTCAACATGAAAGACAACCCTGCAGCCACCAGCAGTTCAGCCAGCACCACCCCATTGCTCAGTCGTGCAGCAAAGGGCTGGTGTGTTGTGCCACCCAAACCACACTTTACTTGGAACACTGTTTCCTTATGAGCATTGCAAATAACACAGCAACCTGCCTTTACCCATTTCTGAATACACTTAGTGAAGATACTAGATAGAGGTGGCCAGGACACACTTCTATGAGAAAACAAAGCTCTGTCATACACTGTTAAATAATTACCCCGGTGCCAGGTGAAGACGAGGGTCATTGTAAGAAGCAAAGCAGTGATTACACAAAGTTTTCAACTCAAAGGCTGTTGTGGGAATGAAGTTGCAAATAGAGCCACATACAGTCCCAGCTACAAGTGACAGGAAACCCTGGGAACTGCGATCCCAGGAGGTTTTTAATGCAGATGCCTGAAGCACATCCACCTCCAGTACAGAAGGCATCCTTGTTTAAAGGGGCTCATATTTGCCTGTCCTAATTCAACAGCACCACTTATTGCCAGAAGTTAAAAATAATTTAAAGACCGGTGCAATTTTCTTCCCTTGGAGATCGTCTCAGTCAGAGACAGCATTTAAGACCTCCCACAGCTCAGCAGACTATGCCAGGGGAGAGCAGGCTGAGCGTCTGCCTCCTCTGAATGACTGCCACATGACCACCCTGCACCTGTCAGCGTGACCCCAAAGACCCAGCCAGTGCCTGCCATGAGCAGCAAGGGCAACCCCGGCCCATCTTACCATCCCGTGACCCCTCCGATCACCAGCTGCGTGGCCACATTGTATTTCTCAGCGCTCGACCCCGAGTTGGGGGCGAAGATCTTGCGCCACCAGGGCCGGTTCTTGGTGAACTCCCCCAGGTCCAGCACGCTGTATGAGTCGTCCTTCGCACCTGCAGGCACCTGGAGAGGTTCAGTGCTGGGACTACCGTACCACAGCCCCCTGCAGCTGCCCGGTGCCTCCCCACGGACACAGGAGCCCTGCCCAGCCACACAGCTCATCGGGACTGGCACTCCCCGGGTCTCTGGGAATTCCCAGGTTCCTCAGCCCCCTCCCAGGGCCTTCGGGACCCCTCGCCCCCTCAGTGACGCCCCTCGCAGAGCGCTCGGGGCTGGGGGTCCGCGCCCGGAGCCACCCCCTCGGGCCCTCAAGCGGGGCCAGGCCCCGGCAGCCGCCGCCCCGCGGTGCAAAGGGAACGACACCGCACGGGGCNGAGAGGGGAAGGGAGGGGAGAGGGACTGCAGGAGAGACGGGCGGGGACTGCCGGAGAGATGGGCAGACACGAGGAGAAGGGCGGGGACGGGCAGGTAGGGCGGGAGGAGAGAGGAGCAGGAAGGAAGAGGAACGCGAAGGGAGAGGGGCGCAAGGGGAGAGTCGGGAGCGCGCCTGGGTTCAGCCCGGCCGTGGCCGTGCACGGGGGGGCCGAGCCTCGGTTGTTCCCCGCTGGTGGCCTCGGTCTGAAAAGGTTTGAAAGGTCTCCTGGGATGCTGCTGCAGCATCCCCGCCCCGGAGCGGCTGCTCGGGGCCCCTCAGCGCTGGCGGCCCCGCTTCCCCCTGGCCGGGCCGGGAGTGCAGTAGCAGCGCTGCACCGGCGGCATCCAGGGAAGGACAAAGGGCTTCCAAGGGTATCTTAAGAGCTTCCTAAAGCCCGTCGTGGTTTGATTCCTCTGACACGGGAGCTCTTGCTTGGCTGCGAGCTGTCACTGTGCAGAAACAGTGCTTTTTTGCCATTTGCTAAAAGGACCCCAAACCCACCAGCTTTGTGGGCAGCTGAGCACCCTGGCACGCGAGCTCAGGTGTGTTGGAAGCAGCATGGAGTCCTGCTGCACTGCATTCACCCAGCTGTAGTCTGCTGTGCCTCTGCCCCGGAGCCGATTTGGGCAGCCTAGACATGCTGCCTGGTAGGAACACGTTTTACTGTTTCCCCTGAAATAATGACACCTATGATTTCTGGGCCATTACTCACTTGAGCTCCTGTAGAACAAAAGCCACCTACTTCCCAGCTGGGGATGCAGCTGTCCAGGGCGTCACGAAGATGGAAAACCTGAGACACCATGAGAAAAAAAAAAAAGTCCTCATAGAGAGATTGTGGCAGAGGAGACTTGACCCTCCTTTGAGGTTAATGGAAAGTGTGTGAGTGGGAGCAGGAGCACAGGCAGCGTGGGACAGGTGGGGGAACAAACACTTCTGGGAATGAACAACACTCTTCTAGGAACTAACAGCATCACTCATCTGCACTGGTCAGGACATGCCACTAGTAAACATCCCAGCACCTCGTTGCCCCTTGCACGTAAGACGTGTTGGGAACTGCAGCAATATCCCCCGTGTTTCCTGCACTGTCGTGACTAGGGGGAACTGGCTGGCTCATTCAGACCAAAGTAGTAGGACAGCACTTCCCTGGGCATGGAAGGAAAGGTTGTGGCTGGGGAGGGGATGGCTGGAGGCAAGTTGGGCCCTAGAAATCCAATGTGAACACCAGGATCAGGTGGCAATGGGGTCTCCTGCATGTCTGGTACATAGCAGGCTTCCATCCCCGTTTTTGTCCCTGGTTTTGTCTCCCCTGCCCCGAGCAAAGGTGCTGCAGGGCTGGGGGCTCCTGTGCGGTGGGGTCAGGCACAGCCTGGTGCAGTGGGTGGCACAGGGGTGGTGGGTGCAAGGACAGAACCCAGCACCTCAGCAGCCCACAGGCCCACTGGGGCTCCCTGCCAGGTGCCTCTGTGGTGAGCAGCCCTGTTCAGCTTTGGAGGCACAGGCATGAAACACCATTCCCCATCTCAAAGGCTTTCTCTCCCTCCTGCCATCACCACAACCTTCCAGCCTCCATGGCCAGGCTAAGCTCACCAGCTCATGGGAGCTTCCAGCGAGTGCTTCTGCTGCATGACTCATTCAGAGATGCCTCTGATGTGAGGAACAAGAGAGAAAGGAGACATGCTCCACTGACCCACTTACTGCAGGGAAACCCAGCAGAGGAAAGCAGGCTTAATTTGGGGACCTCCTCCATGTCAGTATTTCTACTCTGATGCTACGGTAGATGCATCAGGAATGGATTTTCTGGATACTCATGGGTGTTGATGGCATCAGCCCTGCTGCACTGCTGTTCCCTGGGGGTCCCTGTGTCTGTGAGTTCACCCATCTGAGACCAGTGGGTCTGCAGCCCCTCTTTGCTCCATCACCGCTGGGGTGCAGTAGCTTGGAAGTGCTGACATAAGGACCCTGCCTGGTCCTCCAGACAGATCTGTGCCATGTGGCACAGCCATTGTCCTGGTGCTGGGAAAGGTGAGTGCCCTGTGCGTGGCTGCTGCTTCTGAGATACTCAGCATTCCTGAGAAGCTGTCAAGAATCACTTGTTTTCTCTTACACGCACACACAAAAAGTTCCAGAAGAGATTAGACATGGATCAAATGATTCTGAGTAATTTTTATGTGCTCCGGTCTGTTATTGTTCTGAGAACTGCACAATTCAGGGAAACAACCAGCACTTTCTGTGTGTATGTGTGTCCTTGGCTCTGGCAAAGTATGTTTCTCTGGGAGTCCTTATGGCAGGAGCCTGTCGTGGCTTTCCCATCACATTTGTGCAGGAGGACAGTGCCCTTGGGGATGAGCAGATGAGCTCCAGGCAGGACTGGACTTCATGATCTCAAAGGTCTTTTCTATCCTAGTTCATTCTGTGTGATTCTGTGATTCTGTGATTCTGTCTCACAACACCAGGAGATTCCCAGGTGGGATGACTAGAATAAAGTCACACCCATGCTGCAGGGGACACTGGTGCCTGAAGCACAGCCCAGATCTCTTGTATCCCTCCAAGAAAACTCTCTTCTCTCCAGTATTGAATACTCTTCTTCACTGCAGCAGGGCAGGATGCAAAGCAGCCTGGGGCACCCCCAACTGTCACACGCCACTTGCTTTGCCCCAAAATGCTTGCTGGAAGAAGTGAGGTGACTTGTTGCTCACAAAGAAAAGGAGCACCAGGCTAGTCATGGAGCCAACCACGGGTGCACAAGCTGGAGAAAATGTTTCTCACTCACTCTTTGCCTCCCCAGGAGCACGGTGGGTGGTGTGGGGGAATCACTTTCTGCCCTCTGCTGAGGATTTGTGTCACAGACCCTCAAAAGCCCATCCCTCCACTGTCTCCACTGCCTTCCTCTGTTTCCCAGTCACCATGACCTATAGCATGGATGCTTTTGCACACACTGGGTCTGTCACCAGAGGGGTCACTGCCCCTGATGCACTCCTGCTGCCCTGCAACATGATTTATGGGACATTTCCCCACCTCACTCATCCAGTGGATACTGGGACCATGCAGGGCGTTCCTCCTCATCTTCCTGCCTTCATGAGCCAAAGGAGAACCACGTGGCAGTGTGTGTGCCTGAGCACACGTGTGTGCCTTGATGGGGGGAGGGGGATTTCATGGGCTTTTAAGAAGAGATATTGAAAATTTGTGAGTAAAATGAAAGAAATTTGCAAAAATGTTTCAGTGCATCTTCTCTGAGCTGTGCTGCAGGACCCTGGAAGAAGAGGAGCAGCTGGTGGGAAGGGGGATCCCAGGGATCATCCCAACCCACTCCCTCCCATGTGGCTTGAGGCAAGGTTGTGTGGCCAAGGCATCACTGTTTGGGGTGCAGACATCCTGGGGACAGGGATAACCTCACATGTGTACATCTGCATCCCTGGCAACCTGCTCTCCTTCTCAGAGGTGACACAGAAGGTGAGACCAGGCAAAGACCACACCTAAATTCTGCTGCCTCTGCAACCCTCCCTTTCCTCATCTTGCTCCCAGACAGGAGCCAGGACACTGAGCCAGCTGGGTCCTGCAGCGGAACTTACTGTGGTGCTTGCCCTCCCTTTCCTTTTGTTTTTTCCTCTCCTCCTGCTACTGCCAGAGGAAGAGCAGGAGAGTCCATCATTCACACGCTGCTCTTCGCACAGACCTGCTCAAGCAATTCCTCTCCTGACGTCTTTGAGAAACTCTGCAGTGCTCTCAGTGAGTCTGTGGGTGCTGACTTTAAATCATCATCTCCGGTGGATTACAACAGTTGGATGAGAAGATAAAGGCTTTTCTCTCCTCTTTCCTTTCTCATTCCTTCCTTTTCACTTTTCCTCCTCAAGTCAGAGCTGTTCCCAGCCAGGAGGCATGGTGCTGGTGGGAGCCCTGTGCAGCCTCCTGCTCCTCTGCCTGGTTGAGGAGGGCATCAGCAAAGTGAGAAGATACTACATTGCTGCAGTGGAAACCGCCTGGGACTACACACACAGCGACCTGCTGTCCGTGCTGCAAGCGCCTGCAGGGTAAAGCTCTTCCTATTGCAATTCTAGAACCACGCCCTGGGTGTTCACTCGGGCATGTGGCACTGTGAGCTTGGCTCCAGGCAGGCAGGTACATGGGGGCAACCTGGCAAGGTGGGTGCGCTGGGCTGCTGGTACACTGGGAGGGGGTGGTGTGATGGGGGCTCACTGAGTGCAACCCCTGATGGGAGACAAGTGGAATTGAGAGAGGGAGAGATGTGTACTTGCTCTGCACCACTGTTCTGCACCATTTTATCTTAATGCCATTTGCCTATCACCATCTAAAGTCTGTGCTAGGAGCCACGAGCTGATTTTCCAGCCTGTGCTTTCTTTTCTGCTCTGGATCCTGGGGGCTTTGGGGAAGTGTGAGGGGAGATGGGCGCCTGTGACTCCCTGGGCAGTGCAGAGGAAGGTTCCTGTGCCCCCCTGACATAACTCTGAGCAGCAAAGGCTTTCCACTGTGTCTGCCTCTGATAAAATCCAGCTTTAGTTATTTATATCTTTGTGTACATTACATTGCTGGGGCTGAAATTTTTCCTTAAGGAAATGAAAATAATTTGTAGTGTTTGGGCAAAGAATGGGGTTTGGGCACAGTGACAAGAGGGAGGAAGGCATGGTGGTTTTGCACGTGTACTTTGGAGTAGGAAGGAAAAATGGGAGTTGCATTGCTCAGGCATCAGGATGGCATTGTCTGAAGACACAGCTGGCTTGGATATGCATGGTAGTGAATGTTCTGAGGTCAGCATGGAGAGTGGAGCTGGATGGCTGCATCCCCTGTGGATCAAGATGTGCCCATTCCCTCTGCCCTGTTTCCATGTCCCCTTCCCTAGACTCTCTGCTGAGGTGGTATCAGCCTGTGACCCCATCTCGGCCCCACAGTGGAGCTGTGGTCAGGTCCTGGAAGCCAGGCTCTAGGGATGACCCAGGTCAGCCTGACTAGCTGCTGTAGTCACTGCATCCCAGTTATGTTGGTTTTTCCCCTTTTGGTTACTTCAGGAGGAAGCCTGAAGTAATCTCCATTTTACTACTCCCCTCTGCTCTGCTTTCACTGATGTTGCCCTCAGATCCATAGGCTACGGTAGAGGTGATGACTTCCCTCACTGTTAATTCAGCCCTGTGGCTTTCCATTTCAGCACTAATTTTATGATGCACTTGGGCACTATTTCTGACCCTGGAGTGACTCAGAGACCTGACTGTGCCGGGGCATGAGCGGGGCATTGCCAGGCAGTGTGAGGTCACTTGTCCTTCTCTAAAATGGGGGAAGATAACATTGGCTTTCTCAGTGGGACTTGGCTGGTGTGCTCCAGCCTGGAGAGGCAGAGAACTCCTGGGCAGCACAGCTCCTGGAGAAGCTGTGATGGGAACCAGGGCTTGCTTGTCGTGGCTATTCCCAGCTGAATGATGGTGCTTCTCCCCTGGCCCTGCAACTTCAGCCCAGTTCCCTGCAACAGAGGAGGGCACAGGAAAACAGCCAGGATGGGGAGAAGGGGCATGCAGGAGTGAGCCAGGAAAACGTGGCAGGCAGAGCTGCCCCTGGAGCAGGGCTGTCTCTGGGCTGTGTGTGGTGCCTTCTGCTTCACAGTTACTCCTTCAGGGTACCAGCATCTCTGGGCAGGACCTCCAAACCCAGGGGTTTCTCTGGCATGTTTGTAGAATGCTCTGTCAAATTAATGGGCTACAACACACCAGGCCAGAGCTGCTCACACCTTCCCCATGATTTCAGTTTCTCTTCTTCCCAAACACAACTCCACCAGCAGGGTCAGAGCCAGGAGCAGCACATCCTGCAATGGCCCCAGGGATCTCAGCTCTGACTTGGGGCTGGTGGACACGTAGCAGCAGCCCATGTCTGAGTGTTTCGGCGGTGCAGGATGTCTCGCAGCTCCAAGAGATGAACAGATAGTGTGGCTAACAATGCTGATCCAAGGTGCCAGAAACTTATCGGCCTGCCTCAGCTTCAGCTGCCTTGGGGGAAGGAAGTTCACAGGGACCCCAAGTACAGAGGACTGGCCAGAAGCACTTTCATCAGACATCCCTGGGCTGAACTCCGCCTTCTTGTCTCCTGTGGGCTCTGCTCTGCCAGCACTGGGACCCGGCACTGAGCCCTCTTGTCACTAAGTCCCCTCCTGGCCATGCCCCTGCATGACAGCAAAATCCCCCTGGCTCCAGAGGATTTCTGCCTTGTTTACTGCCGAATTAGCAGGGCCAGACACTCATATCTCAGGCCTGCAGTCTCAAACCTGGGCTTTCTGCAAGCTAGAGATTAAGGCACAACTTCCTGACAGTGGACAGCTGAGTGCCAGCAACCCTGCAGCTCAGCTACCTCCCAGTGTGGGGACACCCTGGAGAGCAAAGCTGGGGCTGGACCCCAGTGCCATCAAGCCAGGAATGATAATGGTTCATGGGCAAAGGCAGCTGAATGCAGTGGCACTGCTCATCAGGGCCATGCCTGCTGGGAGCTTCCTGCCAGCCTGGACGTGGGGTTATGGCTGTGGTGGGAGAGGCAGGAGTTGGGTGCCTGTGGGGTTTTCATGGGCTCCCATCCTGCTCTGCCCCCGAGGAGAGTGGACCCTGCGCTCCCCACAGCACCCTCCAGCTAGAGGTGGCTTCCAGCCAGTGTTGTGGGGGTGAGTGTGCATTGCCTTTCCTAAATTTGAGTCACTCTGTCTCCTTCCTCTTCCGCTTGAGGAAGAGTCGCAAAGGGAGACGCTGCTCGATTGAAGGCTTAGTCAGAGCAGGAGAGCAACCTTCCCTGCCTCTTAAGTGGGAAGAAAATAACACCTGGCTTTTGTTCCAAACAAAACAAGGCTGGAAATGGTCTGTCTGGTTACTGGAAGTGGTCTTAGTCCTGGGGCTGATCAGTCAGCCTCTAAAATCCTTGAAGAAATTCATGCCTTTGTTATCCTGATAAATGCTGGATTCATTCTGGAAAATGAATTTGTTAAACTTCTTACAGATAGAAAGTGGCCAGCAGAGATAAGTGGAGTGTGAAATAAATTCAAGGCTCCTTTATCTTCCTCCTGTGAAGTATAAATCCCATTTTGGGCAGAAAAGAAACAAATGTGGGGACATTGCTCAGACACAAAGCAAACTGCCAAGACCTGGCAGCAGCCTGACAGTCTCTCTCCTGGGGGTGAGCTGGGGAGGATTACACATGATGTGATGTGTTTGCCTCACCTGAAGGTGCTGGGGCTGGGGTGGCTGCAGGGTCAGAGCTCACTGTGGCACTGCCAGTGCTCTGTGTCTCTGCTGCCAGGGGAACATGAAGCTGCACGAGGTGTGAAGCAGGAGACTGGCAGCAATCCTGCTGCTGTGCCCTATCCCAGCTGCAGCTGGGTATGGCCTTGTGTCTTTTTCCATCATGACTAACACCACAACACTAATCACTGCCCTGTAGTCATCTGTATGCTGAGCAAAACATTTCCACTCATACCTGGGAGCTGTCAGGAAATCCAAAGGACACAGCTGGGTGAGCAATCCCTGAGGCTCCAGTAAGCAAGCTGGTGGGAAGGGCTGGAAGAGGATGGCTGTCACCTGTGCATGGATGGGTATGGGCAATCAGCTTTGGCTTTTCCTTCCTCTTGCAGCATTTTGGGGCACGCAGGCCCACGTCCCCCCACAGCTGGTGTCCCTCCCCGGTACAGGAAAGCTGTTTTTGTGGAGTACCCTGATGGCTCATTCACACAGCCCAAGCTCAAGCCAGCGTGGATGGGTAAGAAGCACCTGCAGTGTGGGGAGCTCCAGCAACCCTTGACAGCCACCAAACTCATCCTGGGTTGGGTGCTGGCTGCTCTTCAGGAGCAGGAAAGCACCTGGGTGCCTCCCAGTATTGCAGAGCTCCTGGGGATGCAGAGAGCCTTGCTGGAGGTGATGCAGTTGATGCTGCCGTGCTGCATGAGGGACAACCACTAACCGTGCAGGAGGAAAATCAGGACCCTTTGAGGCTCCTGAGGGTGTGAGCTGCCTGACCCCAACTGCCTGACCTTGTTGTCTTAACCCCTTCAGGTCTTCTAGGCCCCACCATCCGAGCAGAAGTCTATGACACAGTGGTCATCACGTTTAAGAACCTGGCCTCCCGCCCCTACAGTCTCCATGCTGTTGGGGTATCCTACTGGAAGGCCTCAGAAGGTGAGTTGGGCAACATCAGGTGCTGCAAGTCCTTGTGTAGCACCTCCTGCTCTGCCACCTGCCTGCCAGGTGTGCGTCCCTCCCTCACCCTGCTATCCATGTCCCTGTACGAGGACAGATGGTCACAGAGATGGCCTAGCCCGGGGGAGCAACATGACCATGCCCAGCCCAGGAATGAGCTGAGCAAACAGCCCAGAGCAAACCTGTATCAGTTATAGAGGTAATACAGAGGTTAAACCTAAGGTTGGATGCTTAGGGCAAGGAAGACTGTGCTGTCCAGCCCAACAAGTGAGTCTGGCACAGCTCTGCTACTTCCCTGAGACCTGTCACTGTCCGTGGGACTCACTCCCCTGGGATGGAGAGGAGCTGTGTTCCAGGTTGGAGGAAGGGGCATTTCTGTGGCCACGGTGGGCTGGGGATGAACTTTCAGTGACATCTGGCCATTTCTTTGGTTTTAGGAGCAGGGTATGAGGATGAGACCAGCCAGCCAGAGAAGGAGGGGGACAGGGTGGATCCTGGGAAGACACATACATATGTCTGGGAAATCCAGGAAAACCAAGGCCCGACAGATGACGACTCGGCGTGCCTGACCCACTCCTACTCCTCCAACACCAACAGCGTGAAGGACATCAACTCTGGTTTGATTGGAGCCCTGCTTGTGTGCCGACCTGGTAAGGACAGCACAGGCTGGGGACAGGCCACACGCATCTCTTAAGTGAAAAGCAGAATAATCACAGATGCCTTCCTGAGGCTCAGCATGGCAGTGGAGTCAGTGAGCTGTGCTCAACAAAAGTGCTCCTGGGGTTCAGTCTTGAAATCCTGATGGTACCAGGTGCAAGAAGATGTGACTGGGGTAAGATTGGTCATCCATGGCTGAGACATATCCTGGAGGTCGTTGTCCAGACCCCCCTGTAGACACTGGAAATGACTGGGCACTGTCTGCAGGCTCCAGTGACTCACCAGGAGCAGTTTCTCCACTGAGTGAAGTCTAAGGGAAGGCAGCACAAACTGACCTTTTGATGCCTTCTGGGGGCAGCTGCCTCTCAACCATGGACTTTTGGGGACTACAAGGCTAGAAGCAGGGCTGTTGCAATTGTGAGACATGACAAAAGCAAACCACAGCCCGGCCTTGGCTTACCAGTTCTTGAAGAGCACAAAGGGGATTCTCTGGGTGGTGCTAGCTGACCTTTAAAGAAATCCATCTCATTGCATCTTGCAGGTACCCTGGCGAGTGATGGGGATGAGGGCCTGCAGAAAGAGTTTGTGCTGCTCTTCGCAGTGTTTGATGAAGGTAATTACTGACTGACTGGTGTCAGACCCTGTGTTCAGCCTGGTCCAGGGTGTTTGCTGTGGCCATGGTGTGAGCACAGCTGCTCAGCACCCACACCCCCTCCCAAGGGTTTGAGCCATGTACAGGCCCTACATCCAACGTGCTCCTGGTGCAGTACTGCCCCTCCTTCTCTTCCCCAGGTGCAGGGAGCTTGCAGCCCCCCGCCCCAGCTCTGCCATCCCATGGCCTGGCCTTGTTCCCAGGGCTAAGGAGGGGAGTGCCCTGTGTGGTGGTCACCCCCACACCCATGCAGAGCCTTGGCCAGGTGTGCCCTGGATTCCCACAGGCACCACACATCTGACCTCCCTGGGAAGGTTTACTCTTGCTTTGAAATGCTCTCAAGTGAAAGCTGACTGCATCCTCCTCTGTCCACAGGGAAAAGCTGGTACTCTGAGCAGGGCTCCCCAGCAGCTGCTCAGCCCCAGGCACACAGAAGGACAGAGCTGCACACCATCAATGGCTACATCAATGGCTCCCTGCCTGGTGAGTCCTGGTGGGACAGGGACAGGGGTGAGGGGCATGGCAGCTGCTAGGAACAGCAAAAAGCTGCAGGCAAAAGCAGAATGCCCCTAAATTCCCTTTCCTGATGGGTTCATAGAGCTTAAGAGCTGAGGAAACCTCATGGTCAACCACTGTGTCTGCACAGTGGGTTTTCCCTGGAGAAGTTATCCACCTCCCCTCAGCATCCTCCTCCCTTGATACAGGACCTGGCCTGAGAGGTATCTGATGGAGAGCTGGAAATGGAGAGCCGAGGGGCTCAGGATGGAACCTCCACCCAGTTTCCTCCCAGGTCCTTGGGATCTGTTCCAGTCACCTCTGCATTCAGTGCCAAAAACAAGCTCTTGACTCTGTATTTGACTTTGTTTAGCTTCAGCTTCCAGGAACTTGTTATTCACTTCCCTGCTAGATTACAGAGCCCTTCAGCACAGATCAGTTTCTCCCCAGGAAAATATTTTTACAATGCAGTCAGGTTCTTTCCCATTTCCTAAGCACACTGAGCTCTTTGAGTGTCTCCGAGGAAGGAATTTTCTCCAGCACTCAAATAATCCTGGTGACCCCTCTCTGCCCTTTGTGGTATTTCAGCTGCTGCTGAGGATGTGCTGGAGCCTTGCTCCAGATGCAATGTTTTATTATCAGCCTTGCCAGTTTGTGATCAGACAAATGATTCTCCTTTCCAGTTCCCAGTTTCCCTATTTATAGAGTCAAGGGGCACATCTCTCTCTTTTGCCACTGCGCTCCACTGTGAGCTCCTACCATCCCAAAGTCCCCCACTCTGTAAATCTAGTCTTATCTCAGGGGGATGATGTGACCTGTGCCTCTGTTTTGCTCAGGCAGCCCACATTCATTTGTGATTTCTCCAGCCTGAAGACAGCACAGGAGCAGGGGACTCTATCAGCATGTGTCATACTCTGAATCTGTGGCACCAAGAGTGGGGCAAGGGTTGGACACAGTGCTGATTCCTGGGTGCTTTCCTTGTCTCCTGGCAGGTCTCACATTGTGCCTCAAGAAGCAGGTCCACTGGCATGTGATCGGGTTGGGCTCTGGGCCAGAAGTCCACTCCATCTTCTTTGAAGGCCACACATTCCTGGTGAGAAGCCACCGTCTCAGCAGCCTAGAAATCTCCCCTGCCACATATCTCACAGCCCAGACCATGCCAGGAACAGCTGGCTGGTTTCGGATGTACTGCCAGATACTGTCCCATCAGCAAGGTAACCTCATTCTCCAAGAGCGCGGGGGAAAAGCAGTTCAGGGGATGGCCTGGGCTCAGGGTTCTGTGCGGTGCTGCAGCTCCAAGGCCCCTCCTGCTCCCTAGTGTTACCTCCACCTGCAGTCTGGCCCATACCAGAGGGCATGGGTCGATCCCTTTGATGGCCCATTTGATGGGAACAGTACTTCTGGGAGAAGATTTCTCCTAGGCAGGGCCTGGGGGAGTGCCTACCTGTAGTCGACCATCAGTGTGACCCTTTCTGCCTGGCTTGTCTCAACGCAGCTGGCATGGAGGCCTTTGTGAAGGTGGAGGAGTGTCCTGAGCAACGCCTGCTGAAGATGGGGAAGCTGTCATATGAGCCAGAGGACATGGATTACCCTGAGGAAGATGAGGAAACTTTTCACGTGATCCAAGTGCGCTCTTTTGCCAAAGACAGGCCCGTGACCTGGACTTACTACATTGCAGCTGAGGAAATGGACTGGGATTATGCCCCTGTGAAGCCAGTGTCTCTGGACAGGTGAGAGTGGGCATGTGTGCTCATGAAGCTGCTCCTCAAGGCAGCCCTGCCAGCTCTTCCCCTTTTGCCCAGAAATTAATTTTTATTCTGCCCAACCTGGACAGTTTTGTTCTTCTTTATTAACACTGACGGTATGGATGCAGGACAAGGATGGTCTTGGGGAGGCCATGGGAAGGCAGGACCCAGCTTTGCTCCATTTTACTAAATGCTCTGAATAGACATTTATATCCAGGGCATTTGTCTCTCTGTCACCAAGGCCTCTGGAATCAGTCCCTTCTGAGCAGACTACAACTCCTGGTGACCTTCTCAGCCATCAGCCAGTCCTTGGATGATGGAAGGCCTTGCTCTGTTTCTGACAGTGTCCTGCACATGGCCATTTGCTCTATCTCTGCCTTTGCCTGCAGAAACATGACGAGCCTGTACCTGGAGCCTGGCCCACAGAGGATTGGTTCAAAGTATAAGAAAGTGGTGTTTGTGGAGTATGAGGATGCAACCTTCAAGAAGCGCAAGGTGTCCAACCAACAGGACAAGGGAATTCTGGGGCCTGTCATCAAGGGGGAGGTTGGAGATCAGTTTAAGGTAAGAGAAATGAAGCTTTCCAGTGTAAGGGGAAGCTTCAAAGCTTGATAATTTTCCTGTTTATAGCTCTTGGTTTGTGGCTAAGGTCTAACTTAAGTCATTGAGGTGCTCTCTCATGTTTGGCAATGTTCAAAGTTCACCAGAAAGGCAGATGTTACTGGCAGCTTAAGGTAAATACTCTCAGTGAGATGCACAAGATATGGCCCAGTCCCTCTGATTTGACTTCTTTGAAGGTGTCTTAGGACCTGTGTGAGTTAATACATGACACATGACATCCAGCATGGGGCAGGAGTGTCCTCTCATCCTCCACTCTTCTGCATCTGCTTGCTGTTAGCTCACAGCACTGTCGCTTTTGTCTCCCAAAGTGTCTCTCCTGACCACTTGACTTGTTTGCAGCTGGGAGGAATGGGATGGTTTCCAGCAGCTTCACATTTCTGCTCTCTGCCTGGGGTTCTCTGTGCAGTTGTGGGCATGTGACAGAGCTATTTAGAGAAATAAAGGAAGGGCTTCATGCAGTGAAGTGGGGAGCACTTTAAAGCTCTTGACTGCTGTGCATACTTAATGTCCTGGTCCTCTGAGGCTGGGATTGATGGACCTCTTCTGACTCATATGTAAAGTAAGACTAAAGACAGCAACCTTCTCTTTAATAAATCTGATATTTTCATGCCCTCCTTGAAACAGACACCTCCCAGAACAGTGGACAGTACAGGCTCATCACAGAGAAACTACAGTTTTTGTATTCTGACTTTGTGGTCCTAGACATGTCTGGGTTCCTCCTGTTGATCGCTGGGAGGTAGCCAATTCCAGGGCAATGCTGTCCAGTGTTTCCCTCTCTGCAAGGACATTGAGAGCAGCTTCAAGGGCTTACAGTGATCAGAAAACACCACACATTCTTGCTGCCTGTCCTCATTTCAGATTGTGTTCAGGAATCTGGCCAGACGACCCTACAACATCTACCCTCATGGCCTCACCAGTGTCAGGCCCTACCATGCCATGAGATCCTCAAAAGGTAAGGCAGGCCATGGGAACTTGGGATATCACCTGGCCACTGCCATTTTTCTGGGCCAGGAAAGTTTCCTGCAGCTTGTGGTAAGACCACTTGTCCATTCATCCAAGCACCTAAGCTCTACAATTCCAGGGATTATGATGATTCTAGGTTCATGTTCCCATTGGTGCCACATTACCCTGTCTTTAAGGGAGGTGAGTGGGAGAAGGGGCATTCTCAACCAGAGAGCTGGGACCACGTTAATTGGTCCATCCTGGAGGTCTCCACTTTCTGACAAGTCAGGAACCATCCTGGTGATCCTGCCCGTGTTTGCAGTTTATTTACAGCCCTCATTCCCTGGGCTCCCTCTGGCCTGCATTCATGTGGGGATTCATCATGATTTATACTCTCCCTCTTGCAGATTGGTAGTTTTTGCTCTGGGTTTGGGGTTTTTTTTCCAGTTTTTTTTCCCAGAACTGCTTTCACTCCTTGTTATTGTGCTCCCAGGACCATGACTTGTGCAAGGCCATCCCACATCCTACCAAGATCCTGGGATGGGCATGGGTGGTTCCCTCTGCACTTTGTGTGGTCAGGAAACCTTTCTGAGCTCTTTTAAAAAGTGGCATCACCCTTTGCAGGAGCAGCCCAGACATAACTGGTCTGCTCTTGGGTTCTGTGTTGCCAGAGAAAGATGTGAAGGATATTCCTATCCCCCCCGGGCAGTCATTCACCTACAGCTGGAGTCTCACCACTGAGGATGGCCCCACACAGGCAGATCCTCGCTGCCTCACCCGTTTCTACTACAGCTCCATCGACCCAGTCCGAGACACAGCCTCAGGCCTCATTGGGCCCCTCCTCATCTGCTCCAAGAAGTCCATGGATCAGAGGGGAAATCAGGTGAGTCTTGCCTTTGCTGCCTCAACTTCTAGGCTGAAAGGCTGGAATCACTGTGGTGGGTGAAATATTTAGGGAGAACCAATTTGTCTGTCCTGTTTTCCTCAACCCTACCAAGAGTCCTAATGCCTCTGCCTCCCCCATCCTCCCTTGCATGCCTTCTTTTCCCTAAATCTGTACCTTAAACCCTGTGAAATAGCAATAAACTTCTAGCAAATGCACCCAGACTGAGACCTGACAACTACCCTGGGCACTAGGGGTGCTCTGATCAGACCAGGAATAATTTCTTCCCTCTCTGTTCTAGATAATGTCAGACAACATGAAGTTGGTGCTGTTTTCGGTCTTTGATGAGAACCACAGCTGGTACCTGGAGGACAACATCAGGAGGTTCTGCTCTGATGCAGCCCATGTGGATACCCAGGACCCCCAGTTTTATGCCTCCAATGTGATGCACAGTGAGTACTCAGCCTGGGGCTCCCTGCAAAGCCCCAGCAGACACAGGCTCCTCCCTGCCCCAGGGAAGGAGCAGGGGATACTCAGGAGCTCAACAGCCACAGGGGAAACTTGGTCTTGAAATGTTTCACCCCTGCCCTCTTACAGCTATTAATGGCTTTGTATTTGACAACCTCCAAACAAAACTCTGCCTGAACGATGTTGTGTACTGGTATGTCCTGAGTGTTGGAGCCCAAACAGATTTCCTCTCCATCTTCTTCTCTGGAAACACCTTCAAGCGCAACATGGTCTTTGAGGATGTACTCACTCTTTTCCCATTTTCTGGAGAAACAGTCATCATGAGCTTGGAAAAGCCAGGTTGGTAACATGGGATATTCTGTAAGCCATGGTCTTCCCATCCCAGCAGAGATCAGTGAGCACCTCCAGCCAGTTCTCTGGTGCCCAATTCCTTTTGACAGCTCTCAGAGCAAAGGGATGCACAGCCTACTGGAACAGCAAAGTGAGAGGCAGTGATTTAATCTTTCAAAGCTGAAACCAAGTAAATTGAATTACTGTATTTTACTTCATTATTAGGGTGTGTTAAGGTCACACACACTGCCAAATCAGTAAGCTGGCTGCAGTAACATGAGCCTGGTGGACATTTGCAATCTTGGCTCCAAGCTTGGAGGTCAAGGGGAGTAGCAGTGCTGTCCCTGCTGTGGGTTCAGCTGCTGGTCATGCCATTTATCTCCAGACTTTTGCAAGGACAGAAACCACAGCCACAGAGAAATCCTAGAAAAGATTTGCTTCAGAGTTCAGTTGTATTTCCCCCCACTCAGCGCTTTTTCCTTAGCGTTGGCAAAAGCAGTGCTGTCAAACCATTTCCTCACTCACAGAGGAGACACAGGATTTACTATGTGGTTGCAACTCTGATATGATGGTCATGGGCACTGCACCCTGAGCCAAGCTGTCAGGGATTCTAGACAGCCAGGGAAACTTTCTGCAACCCAGCCAAGCCTCGCATCCGCTTGAGCTTGGATTCCTGCCTGCTGCTCAGAAGCAGAGCAGCAGCTCAGCCTGCAGCAGGTGGCTCCCTCCAGCTCCCTCCAGCAGCAGAGCCCAGAAATCACACATCTCACCCTCTCTGCTGAGAGCAAACATGCTGGCTGGGGACATGAGGGAGAGACAGCCTTTCCTTTCTTTCTCCTTCAGTGGGAGAGATGTGGTGACTGTCTTCGGGAGAGAGGTGTGTTTGACAGCATCAGGGTGTCTTTGGGGGTGGGTTATGGTGACTGCTGCTTTTGGAGGCTCCATGGGTTGTCACTGCATTCACTGCTCTCACCAAGCTGTGCTTGGGCCCTCACAGGTGTGTGTAGCTCACTGAGCTCTGCCAGGAAACACCAACCCTGCTGATGGTGGTTGTCAGGCTCTGATGTTGCCAGCAACACTGTGGGTCTGGCTGTAAGACACTCTAGGGTCTATGAAAACATGGAATCACTACCATGAACCAGAGGCTGCCTGAAAGTATAGATAGCATTAGCAAGGGAGCAGCATGGGAATGACATCTCTTCCAATTTCCCACTGAAGTGGGCTGATGGTTGTCCTTTTACCCTCTCTTGAGACAGGTGTCTGGACACTGGGGTGCCTAAATCCTGATTTCAGAGACCGAGGGATGCATGCCAGGTTCACGGTCTCAAAGTGCCAATATGAGCAATACTCTGATGGGGAAGATTATGTGTATTCTGATGGGGAGGAGATTGCCTTTGAATTCCAGCCCAGGGGCTTCTCTAAAAGAAAGAGGTCATGTGTGGATGAGCAATTGAACAGCATCACCTCTTCCAGAAATGCGACAGAGAAGTTAAGATTGTGCCTGACAGAACATGGGGTTGTCCTGAGCAACGGTAGGATTTCTGATCCCTCTTCCAATGGCACATCAACCTTTTTAGGAACAAGGCCAAATCCACATGATATTTTTGTGTCTTCTCCACCAGAGACAAACCATGAGCCAGTGTCCTACGAGTCCTTCCTGGAAGATGAAGAATTGTCAAAAATCATCAGCCAGGATGAAGAGTTTGGAACAATCCCACCTGGAGAACACTTGGCGAGTGTCCATGGTACTGGGAGCTCAGAAGAAGGTCAGCAATGGCTGCACCAAACCACGGCAGCTCCAGGAGATGCTCTGGCAGCAACAAAAGTGACAAAAGTGGTGCAGGAGCCAGTAAAAGGAATGACAGTCCAGTCTGGTGGTAGGATGGAGAACCTGGAAGCAGAGCCTCAGAAGACAGCTACTCATGCAACAAGCTTGTGGGACTCCATTGCTTACGCTGCTGGCAAAGCCCCTCTTCAGGAGAACAGGAGCTCAATTCACCAGGATGATCTGGAGCACAACCTGGCACAGGGTAATGAGGACAAGTTGCTAAAAGGGGCTGATAAAATATCCTTTAACCTGTATGACTCAGAGGAGACAATCAGTACAGCACCATCTTTAAGTCTTGAGCACAACTCTTCCTCCACATTGAACAATCCTTCTCCATCTCCAGATGAGAGAGAAGATAATAGGACTTCTCATGCTGTGGTTCACAGTCACTCCATAGAGAGCAATTATTCATCAAATGACTTAGATGCTAGGGTGGAAAAAAGACCTGACAAAGTGGTTTCACAAGGCTTTTATGAAACTTTTGAAGAGCAAAATGTTTCTTTGTCAAACAAACCTGCACAAGGAGCAATCTTCACAGATAGGAGTAACTCCTTGCCTGCAAAAAGTGACACAGAACAAGCCAATGGACTTGCCAAAGGCACCAGCCTTCTAGACACCACCTTTGCAGACACCAATGACCTTGAGCCATCCAGCTATATCATGACAGAAGAGAGGGATGAAGTAATTTTGAAAGAAGTGTTTCAGGATGCTAAGGAATTAGCAGAGCTGGACAGTATTCCCTTTTCTGAATCGAATGTTGTGACCAATGACACCAGGCCATTCCCAAATGGTTTCTTAAAGAGCTCTGAGCAATTTCTGAGACACAGAGTTACAGCCAGAAGCCTGAGTGGCCCTGACTGGAGACGTAAACAAGCCAGGTCACTGAAGAGCAGAGGTTTGGGTCTTCCCAACACCAGCAACAGGAAGCCCCTCTCTGATAGTAAGGCAGCAGAGCAGGATATTGCCAGCCAACCCCTTGAGACAGCAGTGAACAAGGAAGCCCCAAAGGCATGTGGACCTCATTCCCCTTTTTGCATCACTCGCTTCAAAAAGAGGTCCTTGGTGCCAAGTGACACCTTGCCTGAGGTGATGGTGGCCCTGCAAAGCCTGGAAGAAAAATCCAGCATGGTTGAGAGGAGGCTACAGTCAGGCAGGGATGCTGTACAGGCTGATGAGATGTATCCTGAGGGGAGGCTGAGCACAGACAGGGGTGTACAGGGCAGCAGTGAGGGGGCTCAGCGCAGCAGACGCTCCCTCCCCACACAGGGAGCACTGGAGACAGGACCAGCAGCGGCAGCGAGCAGCTCAGAAAGGCAGGTCACTGCTGAGGCTGCAGACCTGGCCTCAAACTGGGACCCAGTCTCCCCCGGGGCTGTGGTGAATGCCAGGGGCTTGCAGAGCCCAGCTTTGGCTGAGCTGCAGCCAGGCAGAGCTGCGGTGTGGGGGGCTCCTGGGAGTGAGCAAGCTCTGGGGAGAAGCCAGATGGAGGAGGAGACGAACTCTGTGGAGCTGCTGGGTCGGTTCAGTCCTGAGCCTCAGCAGCTCAAGGCCAATGCCACGGAGGACTATGTGCCTGGGAAAACGTCTGGGCAAAGCCCAGGAGGAATGCCTCTGAAATCAGCCATCAGAGAGAACTGTTCACTGTCTCCAAGTCCCCCTCACAACAACAACAGCACTGAAAGACCATCACAGTATGTGCAAGAAACTCCTCATGGATGTCAGGTGCTCGGCAGGGAAGATGTCCTCAGAGGAACAGGGAAGAGAGAGGGCCAGGGCCTAGGAGAGCCCAAGGAGGATGGGGAAAGGAACAGGACAGCTGGGGAGAGGAGCCACATCCCAGGGCACAGGGAGGAACCAGCCCTGAACAATGGGATCCATTCCAGCCCCTCAAAGACTGCCAAGCCAGACTATGATGAGTACAGTGACGCAGAGCAGACCATGGAGGATTTTGACATCTATGGGGAAGAGGAGCACGACCCGCGCTCCTTCCAGGGGGAGATACGGCAATACTTCATTGCAGCAGTGGAGGTGATGTGGGAATACGGCGACCAGAGGCCCCAGCACTTCCTAAAAGCATCGTAAGTGTGATTGTCTTGCATGTATTCCTCCTGCACTGCATGGCATGGCATGATGTATAAGATGGCATGTCCTGGCAGGCAGGATCACAGTTCTGTGCTGGTACAACCCAGCCAAGCAGCCCAGGGGAAGGATGCTCCCAGCATCTCCTCTCTGCCTGGGGGGTTTTGAACCTCCAGAAACTTTGAGCTTCTTTGCAAGTGGGTCACGGATGCTCTGGCTCTGTATCCCCCTGACCTGTAACAACCCTGCCATGGCTGCTCTCACTATGGGACAGTGTCACCTGACTTACCTAACTGGCATCCCCCCCAGGGACCCCCAAAGAAGCAGGAGGAAGCATTCCTGGCAGTACCGCAAGGTGGTTTTCCGAGAATACTTGGATGATTCTTTCACGCAGCCGGTGCAGCGGAGAGAGCTGGATGAACACCTGGGCATCCTCGGGCCCTACATCAGGGCAGAAGTTCAAGATGTCATCATGGTGAGTAGAAAGTTCCCATTTCATATAAAACCATAAATCCCCTGGTAGTTGTTGGAGTTCAGCCAGAGGGAGTGCTGAGCTGGGCCTGCAGACTCTGCAGTGTGCATGGGTTAACCTTCAGGGCTTGGGGGCAGGAGCTGCCCTGTTGGCATGTGAATGGCATTGAACTGAGAGGCAGAGCCACCATTCAGAGGGACCTTGGTGGCTGGAGGAATGGGCCAGCAGGAACCTCAGAGTGTTGAGATGCAAAGCCCTGGACTTGAGATAGACCCAGCCCCTGCAACAGCATGGCCTGATCAGCTCCTGGGCTCCATGGGGAGCCTTTTGGGTCAAGGGATTGCAAAAAGGGGAGTGAGCTAAGCAGTGCTCAGTACAGCTCTTTCAGGTGCTCTATATGAGGGCAAGCTTTGGCTTCCCACATCACCAAAGGTCCTTCAACACCCACCTAAGAAGGAGGTGAAAGGCTCAGGACTTGTGTCCCTGGAGAAGTTGCCCAGTTTTCACGGAAATCTTCACCAGGATGGATTCAGTACCTTAAGGCTCCAGAGGCAGGAGTGTAGCTGACCTTGCTTCCATTGAGCAGGAAAAGGGCCTCATCCTGCTGACATGAACACAGGATGTGCTTTCCAACAGAGATTGCACTGCGCAGCCACTGCTTGTGGTTCAGCAAGGGTTGGCCACTGCAGGGAGACCAGCTGGAGGTCTGGGAACCAGGGACATCCTTCCCACCAGCTGGCTGGACCCACCCCCAGGGTCCGGAGCACTGTTAACATTTCCCCCTCCCACATTCCACTGCTTTGCCTTCCCTATGGTGCAGGTGACATTCAAGAACCTGGCCTCACGGCCCTTCTCCTTCCACTCCACACTGACAGCCTATGAGGAGACACAGGGCATGGCGCAGCAGGGTGGGGTGGTGCAGCCAGGGGGTCACCGGAAATACTCCTGGAAAGTCCTGCCCCAGATGGCACCCACCACGCAGGAGTTCGACTGCAAGGCCTGGGCTTACTTCTCCGACGTGGACCTGGTAGGTGGGAGTGTCCATGGGGCATCCCAGGAAGGAGAGGTGGGCAGTGTGCCTGGGTCCTGGCTGTGAGGTCAAGGAATTTCCTACGGTGCTGTGCTGAAAGCAGCCTGATCCTGAAAGCTCAGGTGTCTAATACAATGATGAACAGATGCTGGTACTTTCTCTTCTCTTCTCTTCTCTTCTCTTCTCTTCTCTTCTCTTCTCTTCTCTTCTCTTCTCTTCTCTTCTCTTCTCTTCTCTTCTCTTCTCTTCTCTTCTCTTCTCTTCTCTTCTCTTCTCTTCTCTTCTCTTCTCTTCTCTTCTCTTCTCTTCTCTTCTCTTCTCTTCTCTTCTCTTCTCTTCTCTTCTCTTCTCTTCTCTTCTCTTCTCTTCTCTTCTCTTCTCTTCTCTTCTCTTCTCTTCTCTTCTCTTCTCTTCTCTTCTCTTCTCTTCTCTTCTCTTCTCTTCTCTTCTCTTCTCTTCTCTTCTCTTCTCTTCTCTTCTCTTCTCTTCTCTTCTCTTCTCTTCTCTTCTCTTCTCTTCTCTTCTCTTCTCTTCTCTTCTCTTCTCTTCTCTTCTCTTCTCTTCTCTTCTCTTCTCTTCTCTTCTCTTCTCTTCTCTTCTCTTCTCTTCTCTTCTCTTCTCTTCTCTTCTCTTCTCTTCTCTTCTCTTCTCTTCTCTTCTCTTCTCTTCTCTTCTCTTCTCTTCTCTTCTCTTCTCTTCTCTTCTCTTCTCTTCTCTTCTCTTCTCTTCTCTTCTCTTCTCTTCTCTTCTCTTCTCTTCTCTTCTCTTCTCTTCTCTTCTCTTCTCTTCTCTTCTCTTCTCTTCTCTTCTCTTCTCTTCTCTTCTCTTCTCTTCCCTTCCCTTCCCTTCCTTTCCCCCCCTTTCCCCAATTGTTCCAGCTTATGAGACTTGCAAGAAACCAGCATTTTGTGGTTCCTTACCTCTCTGCCAAATCTGCCTGCATTTGGCCCCTGGGTGCAATGCAGTAGGGACTGTCAGACAGTTGGACAGACAGACACCACATCTCTTGAAAGCACATGCAAACACTTGCTGCTCAGCATTTCTTAGCTCAGGGCAGAGTGGGGATGCCCAAGAGAACCCAACATGTCCTTCCCTCCCTGCACATGGCCCTGGGTGGGAGTCAGGCCCAGGATGCAGACGGGTTCACTGCTTTCCTCTCTGCTCTGCCTCTTGCTGGCATCAGCGCTGCCTCCTGCTCAGAGGCAAACCCTTATTTCCTGGCTCCCTGGCAGGAGAAGGACCTACACTCAGGCCTCATTGGGCCACTGATCATCTGCAACCATGGGGTGCTGAGCTACCTTTCCAAGAGGCAGCTGGCTGTGCAGGAGTTCTCCCTGCTCTTCACCATCTTTGACGAGACCAAAAGCTGGTACTTCCCAGAGAACGTGGAGAGGAACTGCCGCCCTCCCTGCCGGATCCAGCAGGACAGCCCTGACTTTAAGAGAAACCACACCTTCCATGGTGAGGACCCTTGCCCTTTCCATCCCACAACCTATATCGAGATGGAAACACCCCAGAGCCTCGAGCCCCTCCTGACCTCTGCCTTTCCCAGCCATCAATGGCTACGTGAGTGACACCCTGCCCGGGCTGGTGATGGCCCAGCAGCAACGGGTCCGGTGGCACCTCCTGAACATGGGCAGCACTGAGGACATCCACTCTGTCCACTTCCACGGGCAGCTGTTCAGCGTCAGGACTAGCCAGGAGTATCGCATGGGAGTCTACAACCTTTATCCCGGTGAGATGCTGCGCAGGCAGTGTGCACTCCCCTCTGCCAGGGCTTCATGTTTGTGCCCTTAGGAAATTCCTGCGGGGGAATAGTGAGGAGGGGGAGTGGATCTGGAATATTCTGTCCCTGTGGTTGCACAGCACTTGGCACAGTGGCATCCCATTACTCCCCTCTGCTCTGCTCTCTGTTCCTGGCCAGGTGTCTTCGGGACGGTGGAGATGTGGCCCTCACACGCTGGGATCTGGAGGGTGGAGTGCAAAGTGGGAGAGCACCAGCAGGCTGGGATGAGTGCCCTCTTCCTCGTGTATGACCTGAGTGAGTGATCTCTTTGTGCCCTGGCCCACCTGGGCCACAGCCACAATCAGTGTGTATTTGAGGTTCTTCCCCCAGATCTCTCAGCATTTCTCTTGGGGTGACCCAAGCGGGATCTTCTGGGTTTTCACTCTGAAACAAAGCCATCACTTCAGCCCTTGCCACCCTGCACAGCCCAGCAGAGAGCACAGAGTCAGGGACACAGCTGGGGTGAAGGCTGGGAGACCAGCTTCATTGGCCTGCAAATATTTACTCCAAGAGCTCTTGTTTTCCAAATCTGAGGGTCCCTAGAGCTTCCATAAAATGCACTTACCCAAGCAAGTGCATGCATGGGCTGGTCCCATGCTGTTAGTAAGGTACAGTGCCCACCTGCCTGGCCATATGTCAGGAGGTAAACTGAGGCACAGCGCAATGACAGGAGGCAGTGAGTGATGCTGCCTGACTAGAGGTTGGTCTGATAGAAATAGCTCCAAGAGCAACTGCAAAATCCACAGTAAACCTCTGATTCCACACCAGGATGTTTCTAACTCACCATAAGTAAACACTGGGGAAGTGGTGTGGGAGCAATATTTTATCTCACTGTGACAGTCTCTCTCCTATTTCTAAAATAATATTAATGTCAGCCAGAAAATGTTGCCATAAGTTAAAAATCCACTTCAGATTTCAAATTTGCATTTTCCCCAGGAGCATTTGACATGCAGTGGAGATGCCAAGGTGTGACAAGCTGCTAATAAAAATTATTATTATAAGAGACAAACATCCCAGTGCTCAGCAGACCAGAAGAGAGACAGAGAGAGACAGGGGTGTCAGGTAGACTTTCCTTTAGCAATGTGATATTTGTTTTCAAAAGATGCTGCCTAGCAACAAAAAGGCCCAGAAGCAAGACATGGGTACAAGGAAGAGACACTTGTCAGCACTGCTGGGACATTAGGACATGGGAATGAGAGGTCATGGACTCAGGGAAAGGATTTTGGCAAGAGGCTGCTGTGTCTGATGCTGGAAACTCTGCTCTTGACATTGGGGTGGGAGCAAGGAATTCCAGCACCCCTAAAATTCAGGGGTGGACGTGGAAGCCTCTGAACCTATCCCTTGGTGTAAGAGAAGCAAGCCTGGGAGCTCCTGGAGGCTTGAAAGCCTCCCTGCGCCCAAAGGCTGCTACCCAGCCTAGACTTTTGTTATCTAACCAGCTCTCCCTGGTTTTTGCCCTACCCTGTTCCCTGCAGACTGCCGGAATGCCCTGGGTATGGCCTCAGGCAGCATTGCAAACTCTCAGATCACAGCCTCGGGGCAGTATGGTGAGTAGCTGGAGGGCAGGTGGGGTCAGGGCAGCTTCAGCCAACATAACTCATGCGTTTGCCTGCCCCAAGTTCTGCTGCACTGGGCCCCTGGCAGTGGAGTCCTCCCCATCCATGCCCATGTCAGCATCCTACTCAGGACCTGGAGCCTCCCCACATGGCAGGCCCATCATGCCAGTGCTCTGCCACCCTGTGTGTGGCTACTGAACCCCAGGGTGATGCTCAGCCCCAGTCCTGTGGATGGACCTCTCACCACCTTAGGCAGCACCAGGGGCCAGCAGCACCCTCGTGTCTGTGCTCTCTCCTTGCAGGGCAGTGGGCTCCTTACCTGGCCAGGCTGGACAACACTGGCTCCATCAATGCTTGGAGTACTGACCGCAGCAACGCCTGGATCCAGGTGAGAGGGGCCTTGTGTCTGGAGGCACCACTGGGGGCATGAAGTAGATGATGGGGATTCCACAGAGGCAGAGAGAGAAGGAGAGGAGGCTGCTTTGCTCTTAAGTGGTTTTATTTCATCTGAAGGCAAGACTTCTAAGGGCAATAAGTTCGAGCAAAAGCAGAAACAAAAGCAGCCCTAGCAGCATATCTTCATCAGCAAGAGCATTCCTATTCTATACTTATTCTAACTCACCCGGATATATATTATATTCATAAATTGACCAATCAATACAAAACATGAAGCTAACTCTACTTTTCTTAACCTATCAAAAGTTAATTCTGATTTACCAAAATGGTGGTAACTCTTACACAAATTCTACATAGATTCTACACATACGATCTCTATCTGCTTTTTTGTTTAGGTACATAACTTAACTAAAAAATACCAGCAATGTAACAATGTTTATATTTTGTCTAAGGCAAGGAACTCTGCAAAAGGTAGCACTGCTATACTAAAAAGTAGGTCTAAGGACTTTTTAAACTCAACTAATACAGTTTTTCAGTGTTTAAGGCACTTAAAATATATTTCTACTAAAACCTGAAGTTTATACTTCTATTGCATGTTTGTGTGACCTAGCTTCTTCACTGACTTTAACTCAGTCCCCATTTTCTGACCCATCTCTGGGCTCACAGAGCCGAGCCCAGGGGGAGCTTGCATTCCAACAGGAGCATTGCAAGGTCATGCTTGTGCAGAAGGGCTGATGGATGGGCAGTGCCTCCCCAGCCACATCTGCTGTTTCCCTCTTCCCTCCAAGAGGGGAGCACTGAGATCCTAATGGGAGCTGCTCTGATCAGGCTGCTGCTGGCCTGACCCCCATACCCATCCTGAGTGCAGAAGAAGAATCACTTGATGGTCCAGCTGCAGCACTGGATGGTGCAAAAATCCCCCAAAGACCAAGGAAGAACAGCTCACCTCTCCAAACAGCTCTCCCCTGCTCACTCCCAGCTGTTGGCTGACTTGCACCCTTATGAAGGACTGTTTTAATTACTTTCATTACCAGTGCTCAATTATGTAAGGAGGAAGTGAGTTCACGTGTTAACAGGGCATTGCCTGAACATGGCTTGGGTTTTCCATCAGAAGTGAATCCCTGGCTTTCATTCTCAGGTGGATCTTTTGCATCCCACGATAATTCATGGCATAAAAACCCAAGGGGCCCGACAAAAGTTCTCCAGCTTCTACATCTCCCAGTTTGTTGTGTTCTACAGCCTTGATGGGCGAAGGTGGAAGACGTACAAAGGAAATGCCACGAGCTCCCAGATGGTAAGGTGAAAGGTCTTGAGGAGAACGCCCTCCCAGAATGGGTGCACTGGGGTGGGGAGGGGAGGAGGGCTGGGGAGCTCTGTGCACAAGACAGAGATCTCCTGAGCCCCTGAGATTAGGGCTGGAACAGAGACCATTCAGTGCCAGGTGAGTGAATCACAGATCTGCAAGGCACTTGCTGTCTGTGTCCCTCCGTCTCATTTTGAATTGTCTGAGCTACCTCTTCCCACCATCCCAGGTGGCTGTGAGATCCACCTCCTAATGTTATGTTGCATTTTACTTAGAGCTCGGCATAAGATTCTACCTGAATATCTTTTTTGACCCCAAAGGCATATTTGCCTTTCTAAAAATATTGTGCGGACGCAGGTGATTTGGAGAATCTATAGTCACTGGAAAAAACCCACAACCTAAATATGCATAAGCTGATCAATCCACTGGGAGAAGAGTATCCAGAAAAGCCTCCATTGTGTGCACCAGCTGTGGCTACAACTTTTCCCAGGTTCAAAAGTTTGAAGACTGACTTTTTTTTCCTTCTTTTTCTCACCCTTGTTTGGTGAAAATATAAAACCAGGTTAATTTGCACAGACACAAAGTTTCTTCTTCTCTTTCTCAGTGGCCCACTCACACTTCTTTGGCCTGAATCGCATCTCAAATTAATTTCCCTGAGCTGCCGTTTTTGTAAGGATGGTGATAAGATACAGAAATGCCAGACCAGAACATTTTCTCCCCAGTAATCCTTGTCCTATCTATCTCTCTTACCACTGGTACAACAACCCTTTCCATCCCTTTTCCCCGCAGCTGTTCTTTGGAAATGTGGATGCAACTGGGGTGAAAGAAAACCGGTTCAACCCCCCGGTTGTAGCCCGGTACCTCCGCATCCACCCCACCCACTACAACATCAGGCCAACGCTGCGCATGGAGCTCCTCGGCTGCGACCTCAACAGTGCGTGCCACCCACAGACACCAGCCACCAAGACGGGGCTCTGACCTGCTGGGCTGCCAGCTCCATGTGTGCCAGGACTCCCAGGCACTTGTGGAGGGGGAAAGAGGAGGTTGGAGATGGCCACTGAGGTGTTGAGGGAAAGAAGCTGGAAAGTCTCATGGTGGTCTTAGAGATAACAATACCAGAGGGAGAGCGTGGGACCAGCTCTCGCCATCACTTTTTTACTGAAGCATGGGAAACTTCCAGGAGCAGCTAAGTGGATAGATGGGGAGCTGCTGCCTCAGTCTGGGGGAGCAGGGAACAAGCACAGACAGATGCTGTTGGCTTTTACTCTGGTTTTGCCAGTTGAAGGTGAGATAGCTCTGATCAACAGTGCAGCCTGAGGAAATGGTGCCCTGGGATCCTTTCTTTGGCTTTGCACACCTGCTCTGCAGCAGCCCAAAGCAGCAGTGGCTGTGCTGTCAGCCCATGGCCCAAACCTGCCAGCTGGCTCTGAAGGAGCTGTGCACAGGCACACCTGATCACACATATGTCGGGTGTTTCTCTGACAGGTATTTTTGTCCTTCCCCTGGAGACAAGTTCTCCTTATGTCTCCTTACACCATAAATTCTTCACATTCCTCTTAGATAAAATCTCCAGGGAGAAAAGAAGGTGGGAGTAGTTTGGCTAGAGCTGTGCTGTACACAAGGGCCCCAAGCAGTGCAGGGACCATGACACTGCAGCAAGGCACAGGAGAACCTGTAACAGGGAAAAAGCAGGAGGGCAGCTGGAGCAAGGAGCAGGCAGAAGGCATCTCCATGATGGGTCTGTTCTACCCCGTGACAAGCATTGCTCCTCTCTTCCAGGCTGCTCCATGCCCTTAGGAATGGAGAACAGGAAGATTCCTGACCAGCACATCTCTGCATCCTCCTACAGTGCCAATGTCTTCTCCAGCTGGCCACCCGCCCTGGCCCGCCTGAACCTTCAGGGCAGGACCAACGCCTGGAGGCCAAAGGTAGCCAAAGGTGCAAGAAGATACCAGGCAGACAGCTGGGATCCCAGCAGGGATCTCCTAGTCAGAGCTACATGGGCAGTGTGTGCAGCCACATGCACTGTGCAAGCTGCCCACTCAGTGCCACACTGAGTTAGCACCCAGCAGCTCTAACCAGATGTCTGGTAGGGCAGGTGAAGCACAGGGAAATGCAGGGCAAGCTTGGCTTCAGCTGCAGTGAGTGTGTCTTTCTCATTGCTGCTGGAGGGTTGAAGGCAGTCTGTCCTTCCCCAGAGCAACAGCCCCAGAGAGTGGCTGCAGGTGGACTTCGAAGTAACCAAGAAGGTGACTGCAATCATGACCCAAGGTGCCAAAGCTCTCTTCACCCAGATGTTTGTGAAGGAGTTTGCTGTCTCCATCAGTCAGGACGGCATGCACTGGAGCCCAGTCCTGCAAAATGGCAAGGAGAAGGTAAGCAGAGCTGCTTCATGGCCAGAGCCCATGGCCACCCCCAGGGCAGCAAGCACAGCTCTCGGCAGCAAACATGCTCACAGGATTTTTTTCCAAGAGCAGTGAGCCAGGCTGGGCTTTTTTCTTAGTTAAAGCATTCCAAGGAGTGTTTGTCTGGGTTGATCCTGTCCTCACTATGCCAGCAGAGGAAAGCACATCCCGGTTTATGTCTCCTCTCCAGATTTTCAAGGCAAACCAAGACCATCAGAGCACAGTGACAAATACCCTGGAGTCCCCTCTCTTTGCCCGCTATGTGAAGATACACCCCCGCCAGTGGCACAACCACATTGCCCTGCGAATAGAGTTCCTTGGCTGCGACACTCAGCAGGAGTACTGATGGCCAGGAAGAGGCAGTGCCAGCCAAGAACACACATCCCACCAGGCACTGAACCTTCCCCAGGGCTGGAACCATCCCTCCAGAGGCCTGGCTGCTGCTGCGGAAGAGAAGGGCTGCAGAGCTTCACAGTGGCTGGGTTGTTATCTGCCTTTTCCTGTCTCTCGTCTACCAGATGCTGTATACTCAGATGTAATGATGAAGAATTAAACAGTAATTTTCCAGTATCTCTCTGCCCTTTCTCCTCTGCTCTAGCCTTGGAGTCCCCAGGGGCCCAGGCAGCATTACCAGCAGCCACTAGTTAATTAGACCCAGAGCTTCTCAGCCTGATTTTGCACAAGCTCCTGCTGCCCTGGGCACAGTCCTGGAGGAGGAAAAGCAGTGATAAGGATGGGGGTGGAGGCCCTGCTCCAGGCCCCAGCATCTGTTTCACAATCAGTAGGGAAATGGAGTCTGGAGGGAGGCAGCTCTTGCTCAACCTAACTCAGCACTGAGCTTTGGCCCTGCACTTCCCTTTGTCTCTTTTCCACAGTGCTGCTGCTGCTGTGGCTGGGTGCCATTGCCCTGTTTTCTGTTGCTGCCTTGAGCAAGCCCTCCTTGTTTTCCACAGGAGGAGCTCTGTGGGTGCCTGTGGCTTCCAGGGACCCTGGTGGGACATTGACTGGTGGATGAGCTGCCACCTTGGCAATCCCCAGCAAGGTGTGCCATGGGCCAGAGCCATCTTCCCGACACCTGTGGCTTTCCCCCTCCCTGGCACCTGCCCCACACAGTGGCAGATGTTTCCCCTCCCAGGAATGACGATGAGCAGGGTGACACTGGCTCCTACCTCATTCCTCTCATGGGGTGGGGACCTTCCAGAACAACAGCCACCTCACAAGGGTGGGGAGCACCTGGAGGGCTGTGGGGAAGGTGTGGGGTCATCCTTGTTGGGCAGCATTTCTCTTACACAGCAGCTCAGCAGAGCCTGTGCCATCCCACTGCCAGGGCAGTGAGTCCTCCCTCTGTGATGGGGAAGCTGGCTAGCCCCACAAAGCCTCTGGCAGCCAGCGGGGTGGGGAAAGCAGGGTTATGAGGAGGCTTTGGAGGATGGCAGGAGTTAGCTGGGTGCTGTCACAGTGCGATGGGCAGGATGGTGGCAGCAGCCCAGCAACATTCAGGGATTGCCTTGTGAACCTCCAGGGGGTCCCATCAGAGTCAGGCAGTCTCTGTTCACAGCTGTATGAGATGTGGCCTGCAGCAGCTCCGAGAACAGCTCTGCCAGCAGCACAGGGGACAGCTGTAGTGGGGACACCAGGGCTGTGCTGTGAGCAGGGTGGCTGTGTGAGGGACAGCTCCTCTGAGCCACCCAGCTCCTTCCTTCCATCAGCTGCACCAGGGCTGTGGGGTGCACACGGATACTCCCCTCCACATCCTGTGTCTGGAGGAAGCAGGGACATGTGCTGCAGATCACCCCAGCGCTGTGACCTATCTGGGAACTCACACCCGGGGGAGATCAGAAACTGGTGTTTCAAATAACAGCTTGAAAAAGCCTCATGCATCTGCCACGTTCCAGACTGCTATACAGGGAGCCTTTGCTATGGCCCCGACAGTGATTACATTACAGCCCAAACAGGAGATGCAATCACGCTTTGGCTTAATTGCATTATGACAATAACCAGGCACAGAGGTGAAGAGAGGCTGCTTGGCCTTAAGAGAGGGATAGAAGCCATGAGCTTCTCAAAGGGAACACCCCTGCCTGAGGCAGAGTAGCCCTCAGACTGGCAGAACAAAACCTGCCACCTCAGGCCCTTCAGAAGGCATCATTCCTCAGCTCCAAGGTAACTCATTCTCTCCTGAGCTCAGTGGTCAGTGCTGCACAAGGATAGCTGGGTGCAGTCACTGGGCCACCAGCACAGAGGAGCCCATGTGAAGGCAAAAAGAACAGAGCAGAGACATCATCTCAGACCCAAAGGGCAGCTGGACTGTAGACAAAGACCCACACACGCTGAGGATCTGGCCCACTCCCCCACATTTATACCCTTGGATAAGGGAAAGCATCTGCACCTTCTGCCCATGTCCAGGCTTGGCCTGACCAGCTGAAGCACAAACACCCTTCAGGGTCTGTACCTGTGGATGCTCAGGTTCATCCTCCCTCCAGAAAAGCTGCCATGTTGTGGCACATTTGTCTGGTAATACAGGGTTAGATCAGATGAAAAGCTCTGTGCACCAGAGACTACTCCAGATTATTTTCAAAGAGGAAGCACAGCTGAAATCCCTGCAAACGACCCAGAAGCCTTCACCCACCAGCCCCGGGCAGTTCCAGGATGTTCTCCTGTCAGCCAGGAAGCAGGGAAGGGACTGTGCTGAGCAAGAACACTAGTGGGCAGGCAGGCACATGTGTCTGAGCTGCCAAGTTCTGGCATCCATTACTGGAAGCATGTCTTGACATTTATCTTGTGAGGAACAGAGACCAGACGCTGTTTCCTCACAGCACGATGCAGATCTGAAATGCATCACATCCTCCCCCAGCCACAGACGTTTTTGTGCAGGGAAAGGGCTTGACCAGCATGAAGCCCTCTGCCTTTCAGCCAGGAGATGCCCTGCCTAGTCACCACCCTGCAAAGAGCCCTGCTGCAGCATGGGCTGCCTGGCTGAATCCTCCTGGACCCTAGGGATCGTTTGTCTTTCATGGCTCAGCTGCCAGGGTTGCCTGGGCTGGGTGATCTGGTGATCACACAGTTTTCTGGTGTCTCCAGGAAGCCAAAAGACATCCTGGCTGTCTCTTTCTATTAGAGCCCAAGCAGATATTAATTTGCAATTTGCAAGCCAAAGTGTGTGAAGTTTCAGTGCTGAGCCCCAGCCAGATAAGCCACTGGCCAGGGAGGTTTCTGAATCTCCCTTCTCTCATGCTGGATGGACAGCTCTTGGTGTGCTCCCCCACCCTGAGTCAGATGTGGGGAGTGTTTGCAGGTATTGCAGTTGTGCAGCTGGGCACCATTCTCAGAAAAAGCTGCCAGCACATAACAGAAACAGGCATCAGCAGGCTGAGGAGAGCACCTGAGCAGGGACCACGGCCAACGGGGAGCAAAGCAGACTTAGGCAATCACAGCTTAAATCCCCGCTCAGCCATGGAGCTTGGACCAAGCTGCTCATCGCCTCCTCCACCTCAGTTTTCCCATATGTAACCAAGAGGGAATGAACAGACTAAGACATCCTTTTTCTGTCTGCCAGGTGTCTCTTGTCACATTTCTCCCTCCTACTACACATTCCATGACTAACTTCAGGGCTTGTCTCTGCTCTCTAGCTCTTGCCTCCTACTCCACGTTGCTACCAGCCTGTTTCTAGCCCATGAGCGTGAGAGAAGCCTGACACCAAGGGGTCCTGCCTCCAGGGTGTGCTCAGGGCAGCACATCTCAAAGCCATGCCCCACCAATCCCAGTGTGTGTCCATACTTCCCCTCTCCTCCTCGCAGGCTGCTTCAGCTGCTGGGTAAGGATGCTACAAAGTGCTCTGCAGACCCTTCATGGTCAGCTGGGCAAGGCTGGGGGAGATGAGGCTCTGAGCAGCATTCTCCAGCCTGGCAGGCACATCTGCTGGGGCTGAATGCAGTCAGGCACCCTGTGACTTTTCCAGTCCATTTTTTTCTCATCCTAATCAGGCTGTCCAGGCAACCCTGCAGACAAAGTCTGGGCTGCAGGTTCCACCAGGCACAGCTGCAAAACATGGCCCTCTTAGCTGTCTTTCTTCTGCTCCTGGTACTGACTCCCCTGATCCCCTACTAACACTGCAAGCCTGCTACATGCTTGGTAGACAGAACTTGCTTAGCATCAAGAGCTAAATTTGATGAAGCCTTAGACCACAAGCTGTGAATTTCCACCCAGATAGGTTGAACTTTTACCAAGTTAAGTAAAAAGGGGGCCCCAGAACTGGTTTGAGCTGGAAGATAAGGAAGCAAGGAAGGCTGCTACCATCGTTAGGTCAGCTGACACAGCAGTCTTAGAGATAAAGAGAAGGAACAGCCCACCTAGAGACAGTGAGGGGACCCAATAAAGAATGGGAATACCCCAGATCCTAATATTACTAGTGGTCAGAACTGTCATGTGAGGGGTGGGGGACTTGGATTGTTCCTCTTTGGAGGTACACAGCTCAAGCTGCTCTGCACGTCAGATAAAGAAACAACCCATTTACTCAGTGGATTGGCAGCTTGTCTTCTTCAAACAGGCCCAAGCCCTGTTGATGGTGGCATAAATCCTGGCAGGTGGGGTAATTCCTTCAAGAAAGCCCAAGGCCCCAGATGGGCAGTGTGAGGCTGAGGGTAGGACAAGAAGTGGAGCTATGTCTGGATGATGCAGGACTTCAGACAGGTGATCCCACATAAGTGTGCAACAGCTGCCACAGGAATGGGACTGATGGGGAGAGCACTTCGAGCCCAGGCTGTGCTTCTGGGACTCTTTGTTCCTGGTAGTGTTAGAGCAGTTTGCTGGAGCCAGTCACATCAGTGCCTGCAACTCCCAAACCTCCTTTTCCCTGCATCTCACAGCATTCTGGGCTTTCTTACAGCCCAGTCAGGAACAGTTTTGTTCCCACAAGGCAGGAGAAACTTGCTGTCAGAATGAGCTGGATTTTCCTTGTTTCTTCCCTCTTGCCCCTCCCACCCTTGTCTCTGTTTTCCTGTTTCATTTCTCTAGGAGTTTGCACCCTTCTTCTCCTTGTATTTCTTAGGGTAACTTTAGACCGACTCAGCCTAGGGAACTTATCTAGCAGCAGTATGGGAGTTTGGTACAAGGAAACCTCTAAACCTCCAGGATCCCAGGGATGGTATGCAGAACCTTTTCAATGATTTTCTTAAAGAATAATGCAGCAGAATTAACTTTACATCCCCAAATAAAGCTCAGGTTTCACCTAGACCTTCTCGTCAGTAAGACATACAGCACGGGCAGAAAAGGTTTGACAGAAGCCCTTTGCACCATGCAGAGCTCACAAATGCAGGGATTTGCGATGCCACCCATGGAAGCTGAAGGAGGTGGAAGACCCAGAACAGCTCAAGAAGAGGGCTGTCCTTGCTGCAGTGCAGAGAAATCCCTGGGTCTCCTTGCCTTGGAGACACCCTGGAGCTCTGCACACTGGTGGAGCCCTGGAATGACCATGGGTCTGTGAGAGCCAGCTACACACCAGCGCTGCTTTGGAGAGGTCCCCATGTCCTTGCTGGGCCTCTGCCGAGAATGCCCAAAAGAGAGAAATGAAGATGGTGAAGGGCCTTAAGGGGAAGCCTTGTGAACAGCAGTTGAAGTCACTTGGTCTGTCCAGCCTGGAGAAGAGAATGAGGACAGACCTCATTGCAGTCTACAACTTGCTTATGAGGGGAAGAGGATGGGCAGACACTGATCCCTTCTCTGTGGTGACAGGACCCGAGGGAATGGCTGGGGTTGTGTCAGGGGAGGTTTAGGTTGGATATTAGGGACAGGTTCTTCACCCAGAGGGTGGTTGGGCACTGGAATGGGCTCCCCAGGGCAGTGGTCACAGCACCACTGACAGAGCTCACGGAGCTGTTGGACAGTGCTCTCGGGCACATGCTCTGACTCTTGGGGACGTTCTGTGCAGGGCCCGGAGTTGGCCCCTATGACCCTTGCGGGTCCATTCCAACTCAGCACATTCTGTGATCTGAGTGCTCGGGCACGACGAGGGGCAGGCACGGGCGAGGGGCAGGCACGGGCGAGGGGCTGGCACGGCACCGACGCCATGGGGACACTCCCACGGGGGAAAAGCCCCCGCGCGGCGGCGAGGCGAGGCGAGGCGAG
>VZTN01007974.1:130027-158945 GCA_013400515.1 Erpornis zantholeuca
TTGACCCCCGCCCCCGGATCCCATCCCGCTCCCGGCCCCGCCGAGCGCCAGCAGGGAGCCTCGGCGTGCCCCGCTGCCTGCGGGCCCTTAGCCCAGCACCCTGCCCCCGGCTCAGGCCCGGCACGGGTCCCCCGGGGGTCCCGCTCCATCCCGTCCCTCCCGCACATGCAGGGGGAAGCAGGGTCCCAGAGGCGCAGACCCCGCGGTTGGCATCTAGGTGCGCGCTCTGTGCACGGCGTTGCTGGTCCCCAGCACCCCGGGAGCAGGGATGCTCGCTGCGGTTCTGGGGTGCCGCTGGGGCATGGTCAGCCAGCGTAGCCGGCAGGGCAGAAGGGGCTGCGTGTAGGGGAGGAAGGCTCCAGCATCCTGCCACGGAAGAGATTGTGCTTTTTTTGCTGCAAAGTTGTAGCTGGTCTGAGCTGGAACTGCCTGTCACATGAGCTGATTCAGCTGCTGAGCAACCTCCAGGTCCACAGCATGGGCTGGAGGAGGGTGGGGGTCTCTTTCCCAGGGGAGGGGGATGCAAGCAGCCCTTCTCATGCCTATCCCAGGACAGGGAGTGAGCCGATTGCCACATGCACCCCACCTCCAAAAGGAGGAGAGCAGCCTGCACCACCCCTCTTGGTTCTGCTGGGTGAGCTCCTTCCTCACTTAGTGTTGTTTGGGGTAGCTTGGGTGCAACCAGGAGAAGGTCAAGAGTTGTCAGTGTTAAACAGCTGGTGCTCTTCTCCCAGCAGAGATTTTCAGCTTTGAACAGGCATTCTTGGTGAAGCCATGGCATAATGTGCCTGGGCTAAGGTTTCCTTGCTTCTGTGGGGAGGCTCTCAGAGAGAGAGCAGGGAGGAAATTTCCTTGAACTGCTGTCCTTGGCCCATCCTGTTGGACACTTAAACAGGCAAAAGAGGCTTGACAGATCTGTCTCACACCAGTGGCTCATCTGCTTTTTATGGTTCAACCCTAGCAAGGTGTTTTGAAAAAAAAAAAAAGTAGGAGAAAAAATTAAAGCAAAGTGTCTGGACCAGGCAGCTGCTGAGAGGAGCTCTCCCGTCCCTCTGCCTGCAAGATCCAGGAGGGCCTGCCTGGCTGCCAACAGAGCAAGGATAAATTGCCAACAGCACTAGAGCATGGAAAATGTAGGAGCTTCCCTAAAACTCCCTGGTGTTACACTGCATTTATTTCAGTAGGGATGAAGAGGGAGATGGTGAACTGAGATCTGCATGAGGCCTTTTAAAAGGAGCTCTGTAGGGCTGGCTTCCAGCACTGTCCTGAGCTTGCCAGTCGCTCATGTACCTTTCTCTGTGTCATGGGCACGCAGAGATGGTGCTGGCCCACAGTGGCTGTGGCCTCTCTGTGGGACACCAGGACATTGCCCAGCAACAGCTCTTGGGTGGGGTGCTGGGTCTGCCTGGCTGCTCCTGGTCTGGAGTCAAACAGGGTGGCTTGGAGGTTTCTCTTCTGCATTTCCTCTAGTAGAGCCACGTGCTGGGAACTGCTGTCCTGTGTTCCTCACGTGGTGGCAGGGCATGCAAATCATGGCAAGTGGAAGCCATGTTATTGCTAGAAAACAACCCCAGGCATCTTCTCTTGGGCCTCACCATGTGCCTGCATATCTTCGCCGTATCTCCTGACTGACAAGTACAGATTTACCAAAAAGGTGTGGGCGTTATTCCCAACTGTGCACCTGGTTGGCAGGATGACCTTGGGCTTGTCCCTTTATCATCCATGACTCAGTTCCCCAGCTGTAAAATGGGCAGCAAACGTGACCTTTGGGATTTTGGTGGAGAAAAGAAGGGTACTTCTAGGGAGAGCTGATCTTGAGGGTGCAGAGGGAACAGAGGGAACTCTGCACTTGCTTCTGGGCAGCAGTTCTCAGCATCCAGCTGGCAGCAGGTCCAAAGCAGACTGAGGCCACAGTTCCCAGGGACCAAATCCTGAATCAACCACAGGTAAAATTCGATTGAAAGCTGAGCTAAACTTCTGGCTTTGACTGATGGAGCGGGGAGGGCTGGTTCCAACTTTTTAATTTCAAATGTATTTGGCCACGTTGCTGTGTGTGACAGCTACAGGGAAAAAAGCTGTTTTTGCAGAGCTTGTTCAGGAAGCTGGGATGGAGGGCAGCTCCTCCTTCTGTCGGTGTTGTGGTTTCACTGGCTGTCCCTCGGAGGTGACCAGCTTCACAAACACATCTGGAAGGCTGCATCAGCCTTTTCTGGTGGGAAGGTGGTGCCTCAGCAAAACTGACTGTGCTCCCTTGAAAATCTGGCCCATCTCCATTGCAGCACTCTGTGATCTGGAGTCAGCGTGAGGGCACACAGAGCTGGCAGCACCTTCTGGCTGCCACTACCATTTTGTATCCCTCCTATTTCTCTCTTCCCCCTCCCACAGAGACCTGTTGGTGTTGCCGGGCCTTTTCCTGGTGTCAGCAGTGCAATCCTTTTTGGTTTAAATGCTTGTTGGTTTGATTCTTTTTTTTTAACTTCGATCATATTGAAGGGGTTTAGGTGAGATTGTTCCTGTGGCTGTTCAGGCAGACTTGAGAAATCAGTAGCCCCTGGCAGAATTAATTACTTCTAAATGTCCACACAGCTGTTGCTCCCCAGTCTGCTGGAGCAGCTCTAAAGCAGATCCCAAGCTCAATTTTTTGCTACTTTGCTTTTTTTAGACATTAATGATTTTTTAAAGCTCAATTTTTTGCTACTTTGCTTTTTTTACACATTGCTGTAAGATTTTTTAAGCTGTACAAGATTGAGATGGACAGATCCTGGATGGGGAGGGAGGCAAGGCTGGAACACTGGAGGGTGGGAGGAGATATTGCTGGGTCAGGACCCAGCACCAAGCAATGCCCCAAGGTCCCTGCAGGCACCCATGGTGATTATAATGTGAGGGGTGATGATTTATGGAGGGAGCTGGGATTTTAGTCCTCGCAGCGTGAGAAGAGTGTGTCTTCCTGCCAGCCAAGAGGGCAATCCCAGAGAAACATGGCTCCAGGGTTCCTTCTTGCATCCAAGCTGCTGTACTTTGGGGGCCCACTTGGCAAAACCAGCAGTACTTTTCGCCCTGTTTTTCCAAGGCTACCTGGTAGTGAAGTCTCTTGGTTAGCACAGCAAGGAGAGCCCAGGAACCAAATCTCTGAACGTGCCCTTTGCACTGTAGCGCTGCTTTCTTCAAGTGCTGCTTCAGCCTCCTGCAAACAAGCTGCCCAGTTAATGTTTGATTTGCCCACGGTGTGCAGCCTGGTGGAGCCAGTGCTGCAGCAGCAGCCCTGGCAGACAGTGCTGACCCCACTGGGGGACAGGATGCCAAGTCTTGGGATCCTTGCTGCATTCCCTGTTGGTAAACACTGCCCAAGGAACTGGTACACTTCCCTCTGCCCCAGGATATGGGACAGAAATGTGGGCTCTTGAGGAAAATGCAGGCAGAGGGCTGTGAGGCACCTCTGACCCACAGAGCTGGTGGCTCTTGTGTGCATTACCACTGGAGCAGGATTTGTGCAGGAGGATTTGTACCCTCGTCAGCCAGCTGCAGGGCACACAGGGCTGCTGGGTGCTGGGCTGTCCTGCACCCCTATTACACAGCTCAACCCCTCAAGCTCCTTGCCCCACATCTGCATGCCTGGGGCTGTGTGTGCAGAGCTGGCATTGGCTGGTGGCCACGAGCTGGCTCTCAGCAGCACTCCCAGATGTTTCCTGTGGAGCAGAGTCTGGCCAGTCACCAGTGTGACTCAAAAGGCTCTTGAGGTCACAGACTACGCTGGGCCAAGCCAGCCAAGAGCGTGGCAGCTGCCAGGAGAGTGCAAGGTGATCTGGCCAGCCAGCTCATATGCGTGGGGCATGAAAGCCACGCACATCTCCTGTTTCTGGGTGCCAGCATGAGGGCTGAATCTGCCACTCCGAGGGTCCTGGTCGTCCTCATGAACCAGGCATTTTCCTATCCAGGCTTGCTGGCTTCCCAGTGCCATCAGCAAAAAAGCCCACACCATCCCAGCGTGGCTCTGGGTAGAGAGAGTTGTTGGAGGACCTTGTGCATTCAGAGCTGCCATCAAGTGACTGGTGGTCATCCCTAGGCACAGCAGCCAGTCTCTGGTGACAAACCTTGTTCTCCAGGAGTCACCAGGGTGACACTGGTGCTGTGTCAGCATCGAGGGCTGGGTGTTTTCTCCAACTCTCAGCAAAAAGCAAAGGTCGGGGCCAGGAGGCTCAGCTGATGGGGATGGTGAGGATGGGAACTCCCAGTCCTTGGAGCAGACTGTGCTGTGTCCTGGGTCATCAGGCTCTGCTGAGCCTAGAGGTTTGAAGCCAGGACTTGCATGGTCTAACATTTTCCCAAGGCATAACCAAGATAAGTACGATCTGTGCTGACTCCAACCACTTCATGGGCACTTTGGCCTTGGGTCGGGCTGGAGAAGGTCCTTGTCCTCCTATTCCTCCTTGCACCTGCTGGTTTGGCAGAGGGGGACAGCTCTAGGCACGCACACTGCTGGATCTGTTCCTCTGCACTGCAAATGCTGTGGTAGCATTGTGCCCTTCTAGGGCTGGCAAGCCAGGCTGGAGGGGATGGATGCAAGTTGTTCTTCCTTCCACCCTGCCAGTCCATGGTCTGGGTGCTGTTCTGGGCTGGGATTCAGCCTTCTTCATGTTTAAGCCATTGGCAGCTGGAGTCCACGTGGTTGCCTGTTGAGGAGGAGGTTGGTTGGCACTTTTGGAAGTAGTTGGCTTAAAAATAAATCACTGCATCATGGGCACACAGCTCCCCCTGAGCCCTTCCCTCCCTGGCCCAGCCCCACCAGTGCCCTTTCTGGGGGCTGTCACAGTGACCATGCCTGGTTGTTTCTCTCTGCCAGTACCATTCCTGCTATCCTTGTTAGGCTCTGCTCTGCTGCCCCTTTCTTTGTCTCCCTCCCTGCTTTCTGCCATCGCACAGAGCCAGATCACCCTCTCAGCCAGCAGCAGTCCAGCACATCCCTACCAAAGCTCATTTCATTGTGGTTTAGTGTCGTGGCTGCAGCCCAGTAGCAGATAACTCTTCAAGAGCCTTCCCCTGGCCTGACCAGATCTGCCTCCCCATCTGGCAGTGTGGGGCTGCAGCTTCTCCTCTGCTCCAGGCCAGGAGTCTGGTGTGGGTGAGAGTGAGCTGGGGCAGGGGTGTCAGGCTGGTACTTCTCAGCTCCTGGCATGGAGCTTCTGGCCCTGGTGCTCGGGAGAGGCTGTGGTGGTGAGAGGTGTTGGCTCTGCCTGTCTGGGCATTGCCCCTGATGCAGGACTGAGGCTGGTGAGGACCTTGGTGGGTGTCCCTGCAGGTTTGTTGGCTGTGGCTCTCAGCTCAGGCACTGCTGGGAGGGAGGGTGCAGGCTGCAAACTGGGCAGCAAAGCCAGGAGTCTGTGTGGAGTGGGACAGTCAGGAGGGTTTGTTTTGCATGACGGGCTGGAGTGGGAATTTGTGCCAACAGGGCGGGCAGGGGCTGCAGATTGAAGCTGGCCTGGGTTTTGCTGGGACAGCACTGATTTAGGAGAGGCTTGAGGAAAGTCCACTGCACTTGGGGCTAAACAGGCACTTTTGTGAGCTGTGTGGAGGCATTGCCCAGCACGTCTGAGGGATTTAACAGGACTGTATCAGGCTTTCTTGGGCTGAGAGAGAGAAGCTCACCAGGCAGGATGGGTTTGGAGGCCTTTGTATAGGACCTCATGCAGTCTCCATCTGTCCTGTTTCCAGCATGTGCTGGAAACCAAGAACAGGGGTTTCCTCAGGGCTGAAAGCCCCTGCTTGGCATCCCAGTGCAAACCAGCATGAAAGGACCTGTAGCTGGGAGCTGGGAAGGAGAATGGGATGTTTCTGGCTGGGGAGCACAGTGCCTTCAGTGCCTGAATGTTGTGTACATGGCTCTGCACTGTGTCAGTTGCCCACTGATGTAGGTCAGGAAAGGTTGAACTTGCACACTGAGCAAGAGAAAAGTCTGGCTCCAGTTCTCAGGGCTGAGTCCCAAACTGTTCTTTTCACTTGGTGAAGATGTCCTGGGCTTTATGCTCTGCAACAAGCTGTCTGTGAGCCAAGGGCTGCTACGACACACAAGGAGTGTTTGTGACTCTTTGCTTCAGAAGATCAGCTGTGGACTCTTTTGGCTTCTGCTACCTGTAGCTTTTCCAAAGTTTTCTTACCTCCTGTGTTTCCCAGGCTGGAAAACTGCAGATTAAATCCACATCCGCATCTCCAAGGCTCAAGCTCTTCTGCTCCTTTTCTTTCCTTGCCCTTAGTGTCTTTTCCTCCCCTGCGCTCCACCTGCGCCGCAGGCACCTTGACATGTTTGAGTAGCTCAGCCCCACAGCAGTGATCAGGCATTCCCAGGTGGAGCCCCTAAACCGTGGTCTCTGTTTTGCCCTGACAGGCCATGACTCAGTCCCCAAACACCCTGACTGAGGACATTTACACCAACGGCTCAGCGACCCTGGGCAGCCCCTCGCACAGCAACAGCCGCGAGGTGCGCAAGATCCGCCTCGTCCAGTTCGAGAAGGTCACCGAGGAGCCCATGGTGAGAGCTGGCGAGGCCCCAAAGCTGGCTGGCACCTGGGGGGTGGAGGGGCAGGTTGAGCTGTGCCAGCAGACTGGCCTTGAGGGAAACATATCACTGGAGATCTCAGCCATGGGGAAAAAGGTGCTGGACTCTGCCTTCTGCCCGAGCACCCGGAGCAAGCCCCACAAAGGGTGGTGATAATGGTGCCAAGAGGAGCTGCAGCAGCCTGAGTTGGCCTAGCAAGGTGTTCCCCCCAGCCCACTGTGGACATGGGCCCAGAGAGGACTTTGCTGAGGGCAGGAGAGCTCTCCCCTCTAGCGAGCAGTCATGGATTTTCCTGTCTTCCAGGGAATCACGCTGAAGCAAAATGACAAGCAGAGCTGCATGGTGGCCAGGATCTTCCATGGGGGCATGATTCACAGACAAGGTAACAAGGCCTTTGTAGAAGCAGTGCATGGGGGTGCACATCTGCAGGTGGTTTCTTTCCATGCAGCAGTAAGGCAGGTCCTCAGCGCTACAGGCTTTCCCCTGTGACATGGACATCTGTGCCTGTTTCTCCCCTGGGAATGTGTCAGGAGCTTGGGACTCACTGGTCTCTCTGCATGGTTGTCATGTTAATACACTGGAGGCTTTAGGGATAAATAAAGGGTTGGGGGAAGGGCTCTCCCAAAGAGGAACTAGAGATCATCTGTCTCTCTCTCATGATGGGGTCAGTGTAAGAAGAGATGGATCATAACCTGGGAACTGTGGGAGAAGCTCTTCCCATTCCTAAAGTGCACAGGGGGGACAGGCATCCTGTAGATTGGCTCTGCAGACCAAAAGAAAGTGCCAAAAGAAATAAATAGGTGCTATTTTCTGGTTTTTGGTCTTGCCAAGGAGGCGTGGATACGAGATGTTCTCTGCTTAGAAGAGGCTGCTTTTCCAGTCTTGGATCCAAGTGGGAAGTCTGTGCTTACCACTGCCAAAATAAGACAGGAGCCATTCCAGTAATGCTACTGGAGCCTGATTTTTAGCAGTATATCTGAGGCTGTAATCTGCCTGGGTATATAAACTGAAAACACACAAAGTCAGGAATGCTTGTGTTAAGGGCCCTGTAAGGAGGTTGTCATTGGCTTCAGGTGAGGTACTTGGGGTTGGGTTTGAAACAATGATGCAGGTGCTTTGACCAGTCCAAAGCACTTTCCACACAGTGGAAGGCAGCCTAATGACCTTCGGACTGGCTAAGCGTGTGTATTGGGTGGAGGGGGAAGAATTATTCTCTTTGTGCTTTACTCCCATGTGCTTAGACGGCACGTGTGGTTCCAGAAGCACTGCCAGGCAAACGTTGCAGTGTCCTGGCCACAGCTTGCCCAGGAGGCTGATGGAGCTATGTAAATTGGGTTTGTCCCTTTTCTGCATTCTCATGTTTCTCACGTTGCTGGCAGGCTCCCTTCACGTGGGTGATGAAATCATAGAAATCAATGGGCAGAGTGCAAGCAACCACTCAGTTGACCAGCTGCAGAAGATGCTGGTAGGTATCTGTGTGTGTCAGGGCTGTTCCCTGAGAAGGATCCCTTTGGCCTGCATGCTGTGAGCATTCACCCCCTCCCACACACCAGAGCCAGCATGCAGCTGCCTGCGTACAGTGGTGTGATGTGGCAGAAACCACCCCGCATGCAGCCCCAGTGGGGTCTGTGCTTGCTGCTTGTTTCTGGCTTCCTGGAGCAGCAGTGTCAGGGTAACCCCTGTTACATGTCAGGGTCTCTGATGTGTGCTGATCCTGTGTGAGGCTTGGAAACCACCTCTGTTTGCCAAGGCTGGTGTGCAGCTCCAGCCCAGGGCTGGCTGCTCCTGCAGACCTGAGCCACACATGCATGTCATGTTTGTGCCATTTTCATGCTGCTGAGGTCATGGTGATCCTGCCACACCCTTGCCAGAGACAGCTTTGGACAGGACCTCAGACCTGCCCTGGGCTCGCATGTTGATGATCATGATCCATGCCCAACGTATGGCACCTTGTTGGAGGTGGTGGCACTGCTGAGGACACCCACCAGCAGCCTAAGCAGGAGACTTGGCCTTGCCAAAGTGCTGCAGGATGTCCCTGCTCCAGACAGCAGGACCAAAGAGGAGCTTGTTTTTGTTTTTGCCTTCTGAGAAGAGTGGTTGGCCCAGGTGGTCCCTCCAAGCCTCCACATGTGGTTGTCCCCATGGGACCACGTGAGTCTGGTAATGCATGTAAGGCAACAGTGTACTGGCCTGTGGCTGTGTTTCAATGTCACCAGGCGGGCCAGAGCAAGGGGCCAGCATGAAGGGGACCTGAAATAATCAGTCTCTCCTCCCAGGCTCCTCACTGGAGCAGCCAGGGCAGAGATGATGCAGATCTCCATGTTCATTCTGGTGGTGCTTAGCAGCGCCCACAGCCATTCCCATGGGAATGTGACAAGTAAGGCGACTCCAAGCAGAGCTGTTTCTGACCAAGCTGTGGTGTCCCTCAGCAGGGTGGGGAGTGTGCAGGAGCCCTGCCTTTGCAGGTCCTGGCACTCAGCACCTCCCTGCACAGGTTGCTGCTGTTGAGCTTCCTCCAGACACCACCTCCTCCAACTCTTCTTTCTCCCCTTTGTTCACTAGAAAGAAACCAAGGGGATGGTGTCATTAAAAGTCATTCCCAACCAGCAAAGCCGCCTCCCTGCTCTCCAGGTAAGTGCAGCCTCTGGACCCACGGGCGGTGCTGGGATGTGGCTGTGGGGCTGGGTGGGACCAGAGCAAACCATGCAGGACTAGTGCTGGGGAGAGAGCTGTGCTCAGCCAGGGATGTCTCAGGACAAGGGGGTGGCTGCTTTGGCGCCTTGTTTGAGCTGCTGGAGGGACCTGTCCTGTGCTTACATCACTGCAAACAACCACATTTTGGGCTTGTGTGGATGTATTTACCCAAAGTGTGTGTAGGAACATGGCGCTGGGATGTCCAATCCACCAGTGGTGTTTGGGGAGGGGAAAGCAGTGGCAGGTGCACACCAGGGAGCACATGAGAGTCTCCTTCAGAGCTATGGCCACTAGAGCCATGGCCCTGTGAGAGGGGCAGCCCCCAGCTCTGTGGTCCCTGCTGTCACCGACGCTGGGTGACGTCAGGCCGGATGCCGCCGCATGGTGTGGGAGGAAGGAAGCAGTGGGGGGAAGGAAGGCAGCTCTTTGCACCTGCTGTCACTGCTAGGGTGGGGGGACTGTGCTGTGTCACCAGGGGGTGACACCTGCGTGGCTTTGCCTTTGAAGTCCTGCTGTGGCCGAAATGGAATGGTGGGGAGGGCTGTGTCCTCTGCCAAGACTTCAGGGCGTGGTAGCTGGGATGCTGTCTTGTCCTGGTGCAGGAGCCAACCCCAGTGCAGCCCCCCCTGTCATGGACAGGCAGGGGTGGGAGAGGAGTTCAGAGGCAGAGGGTGGGGGCTGGATGGGGCTGGCATGGGCTGAGGGAGCATATGTCATTTTTTACTCAGAGAAGCTGAATTTCTGAACATGGTGGCAAGTGTTGGTGGTTCTGTTTCATGCTCAGTCCATGCTGTCCCCAGTCCTGCTCAACCAGCTTTGCATGCGTGTTTATTAAACACTGGTCCATGTCTGTCCTTTCTTGCTGTCTTGTCTGCCCTCCCTGTCCTGATCCAGCCAGCTCAGTTGGCCAGTTCAGTGCCAGGGGAAAAGCTACCCCAGAGGAAAAGAATGCAGTTTCTGGTTCACCTGAGGCTGGCCATGGGCTCAGGGAAAGACACAGGGAGAAACTCTGTCCCAGCAGCAGTTGTACTCCTTCCTGCTGTGCCCAGGGCAGTGGTGCTGTCTGCTCCCCAGAGCCACAGCTGCTCGTGTCTCTGTTTGTTGCAGTACCACCACCAAGAGTGGACTGTTTCCACTCCTGGATCCCCATGATCACCTTTATTTTAGGGACTGGTGGAGAATCCTGGCATCGTGATTTTCCCCTGCCCTGGCTCACTCCACAGAGGCCGAGTGTCTCTTGGGGCAGGTCTGCTTGGAAGGGTCTCAATGAGAGGAGGCACAGAGCATTGAAGGTTCTTGAGGTCCCCTCCAGCACATTGCCTGCAGCCTTTTGCCTTTAAAAGACCAGGACTTCTCATGCTGGAGCCTGCTCAGCAGCTGAGTGTGTGGCCCTAGAGAGGGGCTGGCAGCAGGCAGAGAGCCCTATGCAGCTGTGGGTGAGATGTGGAGCTGTCTGATGCCAGCTCCTAACTGGTGTAGGGGGGTATTTCCAAAATGGCCTGTCTTGGGACACCAGTACTCCAGGAGCAGAGAGCTCTGGGCAGTGCCTGCTGAGTTTCCCTCTTGTGTTTGTGTGGATGATCAGCTTCATGGTGCCAGAGAGTGCTCTCAAAGCAAGCAGCAGTCCTCATCCTGAAAGGAGATTCCACTCCTATTGTTTTTCCTAATTTCATCTTTTTGTGAGTGATCTCATGTCACAGCTTGATCCATATGCTCTTTTCTGGCAGTGAAAGGGGACCATGTTTGTGTCCTGATGGCTCTGTGCCTCCAACAGCACAGCTGAGGGAGGACATACTGTGGGAAATTGTTTTAGTGTGGAACAAGGACAGCATGGTCTGCTCTACCCAGGGAGGATGAGTTTCCAGGCCCTGACTGTCACATCTGAGGGCAGGATAGACATCACCCCATGTGAAACCCTTCACCCCCTTGCTACATGCTGTGTTTCTAGGGTAACTAACTTGCTAAGGTCATGCTCAGGGTTCCCTAAACTCTGCCTTTCACTCCTAATCCTCCATGCTCTGCCTGGCTGTGCCTCCACTCTAGTCCTGATGGGCTCCTGCTGGGAGTGGGTGCTGTAGACTCTCCCAAAGAGATAAGGAAGCAGAAGGGACAGGGAAAGCCAACTTTCTCACACCTTCTTGGTCTTCAGGGCTTCACCCTTCTCTCAGGAGGGTGCACAGTGGCCTGGGAAGCAGCAGCAGCAGCTCATTTCCAGTTGCAGCTGTGATGACTGTAACTTTGTGAGAGTAGCTGACACTGAAGGAGCCAGGACAGACCAAGGCAGGGATGGATGCAGCACTGCATCCCTGGCTCCCTGAAGGCCTCATGCCATGCAGGGAGTGCCCAGTTCTGGGGAAAAGCAGCACAGAGCAGCTGAGATTGAGCCATGGCCTTCCCTGGGGTCCCTGTTACGATGTCACCTCTGTGCTCACCCCACTGCAGACCCCAGTTGTGCACCATGTTGGTGTGACTCCTCTGTGGCTAGCTGAACTTACCAGCACTGTGCAGCACTCAGGGCACTGCAGGGAGGCTCTGTGACAGGGTTTGAACAGCAGCTGTAGGTGTGGGTGTGGGTCTGTCTAGAGGCAGCAGCCCTGTCACCAGCTCCCAGTAAGGCCAAGATGCCATCCTTCTCCCTCTCTCATCCACTTACCAGCACACCTCACTACAATTTCATGTCCAAGACCTTTCCCTCTAAGCTTTCCTTTCTCCCCAGGCAGCCTTGTGGGGCCTGGAAAGGAGCAGGGGCTGTGTGCCTGGAGCCATCTCTGCAGTCACTGCTGGGGAATGCAATGTGGGGGCCAAACTTGGCCACCCTGCTTGGCCATGCTGACTCTGGTCTGCTCTCTCTTTTTCAGATGTTCATGAGGGCACAGTTTGACTACGACCCCAAGAAAGACAACCTGATCCCCTGCAAGGAAGCAGGACTGAAGTTTCAGATCGGTGATGTGATTCAGATCATAAACAAGGACGACAGCAACTGGTGGCAGGGTCGGGTGGAGGGCTCCTGCACTGAGTCAGCAGGGCTCATCCCTTCTCCAGAGCTGCAGGAGTGGTAGGTCCTTGGATTTGGCCAGAAGGGCTGGATCTGGGAGTGGAGGTGGGAGCAGTGACCATGTGTTCTCAGGAATTTGTGTTGGATAACACCAGTGTCACTGCTGGGACAAGGAGGCAAATGTCCCCTTCATGTGCTGCAGGGTGAGCCTTTGCCTGTCCCAGCAGCCAGCCTGTTGCTCTTGCATGTCTGAGGGACAGTCCTGCTGCTGTCCCAGGGCTTGGGGTGACAGCTGGGCCATGGTGGTGTCCTCCTCTCTCGGCAGGCGTGTGGCGAGCGTCACCCAGCCCACCCAGAGTGAATCCCCGAGCTGCAGCCCCTTTGGGAAGAAGAAGAAGTGCAAAGATAAATACCTGGCCAAGCACAGCTCAAGTAAGTGTGAGCAGGGCAGTGGGCCCCATCCCCAGCTCTGGCCATCTCTCCTGCCTCTGGGCAGGGCTGGGGATGGAGCCCACTGTCCTCTATGGGAGTCAACCGAAGGGCCCTGCTGTGTCAGCAGTGGAACCTCAGGATACCCCATAGCTGTCACTTCTTTTGAGTCCCTTCTCCAGTCTTCATACCCTTCATGTGGCCACAGCTGTGTTCCTGTGTAGTGCACAAGGCCAGGGCTGGCTTCCTGTGCTCTCCCCTTGCTGACAATCCCTTGCAGGCTCCCCAGCCTCAAACCCACAGGCTGCTGAACACAGGGCAGGCAGTGGCAGTGCTGCTGCTCAGCAATTGAGGAGCAGCCTGAACCTACAGCTGCCAAGTCCTGTCCCTTGTGGGGCAGGGAACTGCCCCTCAGCCACCCATGCAAATACCCCATGCTAAACTGAGCAAAGAGCTGGCAAAGGTGGGTGCCCAGGGACTGCTGGCTCCTGGCCCAGCCTGCAGCTCCAGCCAGCAACAAACAAGGCTGTAAATCACCCAAGTATATAAAACTCCCCCAGCAACAAGCTCCCTGTAGCATCCTGCTGCCTCTCCACCCCAGCTCCCAGGTCCTACTGTCCCAAGCAGAATTACTGAACAAAAGCAGCTCTGGCTTCTTTGGCAGCTTCCCAGCATCCACTCTGCCCCTTACATGCTGTTTGCTGTTGCTACTGCTCTTTTTCCCAAGCAGCCAAACATGGATGAGCTCCCAGCCCGGTCCTGACCACTCCTGTCCATTTTGCCCAAGGACCTGGCTTTGCTCTGACACACACACAGTTGTGCTGCTGTGGCCAAGCTAACTCTGACCCCTCCGTGTCTCCTTTCTCCTCCACCCTAGTTTTTGACCAGCTGGATGTTGTTTCCTATGAGGAGGTGGTGAGGCTGCCTGCCTTCAAGAGGAAGACTCTGGTGCTCATTGGTAGGTCCTGTGCCAGGCATCCTCTGCACGCAGGGGATCTGTGGTGGGAACCAGGACTGCGCCAGGGGCTGGGGCACTGCTCCCTTCAAGACCTAGAGTAAGGTCTGGGGAGTTTCTTGAGCTTGCAGCAGTCATCCCACAGGCTGATCCCCTCCATGCAGCATTGTGCGTGGTCTGGCATCTGCGCTGCAGTGCTGGGGTAGAGTTAAAGCACATGTTTGCAGGTCCCTGAGTTTGCAGCTTCCCTTCATGGGAAATCTCTATTCAAAGCAGCTCTGCTGTGTGCAGTTGCACCAAAGCAAGCACTCCCATGCTGTGGGGACTGAGCACATGTTGGTGGACTCCATGGGCATGGGCAACCCACCAAGTCCAGCCAGGCTGGCTGCTCTGCAGGCAGCAGTCCTGTCTCCGGCTGGGGCTGGAGGTGAGCATCCCCAGGTTAGGGAGAGCCTCTTCCAGGAATGGATGATACCACAGGCCAGCCCAGAAAGTGCATCTTGGGCAGGGTCCTGGCCAAGCTCTGCACCTGTCAGAAGACCCAGAGCTGTGGAGGGGCCCCAGCATCTCCCAACAGGCTGCTCTGAGCCCAGCTCTAGTGTCCATCTCTCTCTCTCTCTCCAGGGGCCAGTGGTGTGGGCCGTAGCCACATCAAGAATGCTCTGCTCAGCAACAACCCAGAGAAGTTCATGTACCCACCCCCATGTAAGTACCCAGTCAGGATGGAGGGCACAGCATGGGATGCATTTCCTCTCACCTCTTTGATCCAGGACCTTCTGACAGCAAGGTGGGAGGTGAGGAGATGTTCCTCCAGCACCACCAAGCCCCTGAGGTCAGAGGTCCCCACATGCAGGCACTCCCTGCCTGCTGTCCTGCATGGACCCACCTTTACCCACAGAGGCTACAGCGCTGCTGCCACCCACATACAGACACCTCACTCTTCTCATCCAGTGCCTGTCCCCAGCTGGATGAGGCCCTTACTTGTCCAAAACAGGAAGCAGTTAACAGGGGATTGGTACAGCTTCGTCTTGATGCTGGCTCCACTCTGTTCCCCTCTCCTTCTGGGGACCAGCACTCACCCTCTCTCTCCCTCCCCAGACACCACACGCCCCCAGAAGAAGAATGAGGTGGATGGGAAGGACTATTACTTTGTCTCCACCGAGGAGATGACCCGGGACATCTCAGCCAATGAGTTCTTGGAGTTTGGAAGCTACCAGGGAAACATGTTTGGCACCAAGTTTGAAACAGTGCACAAGATCCACCAGCAGGACAAAGTCGCTATTTTGGACATTGAGCCCCAGGTAGGGAGCAGGGGAAGGGGTGGCTGGACCGGGTCTGCCACAGATTGAACTCCCTGAACTATGACTGTCCCTGCCTTCTCTTCCCAAAGGAAAAAGCCAGCAAGCCCTGGGGTGGCACTTCCATTCCCAAGACGTGGGTACAGTGAGGGTGTTCCCTGTCACAGCACACACCTGGCTGTGACAGCAAGGCCACGTCCAGGCTGCTGTGGGAGTGGGTTGCAAGGACCCTTTTCCAGGAGTCCACCCAGTGAGCTCATGTCCCCAGCGAGGGGTGTCTCCTTTAGCTCTCACAGGCACTCTGCCAGCCTGGCTGGGGGCAGCATGGGGGCTGGGGGACAGCAGCCAGCCAGCTGTGCCCAGTCCCACTGGTAACTGCATCCCTCTCTCCACAGACCCTCAAGATCGTCCGCACGGCCGAGCTCTCCCCGTTCATTGTCTTCATTGCCCCAACAGACAAGGCAGAGGAGGTGAGTGGCAGTGTTCCCTCCTGTCCCCCTCTGGCTGAGCTTCTTGGCCCATGGCAGAGCCCACTGCAGCAGCCCAGGGCTCTCTCCTTGCTCCTCACCAGCATGTTCCTATCTGCTTTGCTTTTGGTGGTCCAGAACTCAGCACAGACCTGAGAAACAGGCATTGCCAATTCCTGCAGCTGTAGACTCAGCAACCCTCATCCCAGCAGCATTATCACAGTGGGGAGCACAGCAGCAGGACCATTTTATCCTGCCATCAGCTATGCAAATAGACACACAAACAACTGCTCCTTTCATTCTTTGCCTCATTAGGATGCTGATCCCTTTAACGTGAGGATGAAAGCAGCACTGATAGCACAGTTAACTCACTCGGTGCCAAGCACCAGGCACCGGCTACCACTTCCCAGGAAGCCCCCCTGGGTGCAGGGATGCTGCCTGCCCTCTCCTGCCCCAGCCTGGTAGGGAGAGGGGAAGAAAGATGCCAACAAGAAGACCCAGAGCTGTGCTCCTCCTGGATTCAATGGCAACAAGGCCACCTCTCCCAACCTATTAAGTTTGTGTTCATAAAGCTTAAGCTACAGATAGTTTGCAGAGAGGATATTTATGCAGCCTTCAGAGCAAGTGTTGTGCAGCTATTTAGAGGCACATTAAGTGCCTGATGCAGCAGGCTGGGGAGGGGTGAAAAGGGACAGGTCTGTGAGCAGAAAGGGCCACTCTCTGTCACCCACCACTGCCTCCATCCAGAGAGGAATCACATCCTGCTGCAGTGGGCAGGGCCAGCCCTGCTGCCAGGCACTAAATATAACCCTGCAGCTCGGCTCGCTGCGAGGAGAGGGATGCGGCAGAGTTAATGTGACCCCGCAGAGCTCACGTGAGCAGCACTGCTCCTTGCCCTCCCCTCTCCACGCCTGACAGCTGCTGGCTTCATCCACAATATAGGAAAAATTAATTTTACACGAATAGATGAATATTTTCAGTAACTCTTTCAAGATGAAGGTAGCTAAGCAGTTGTTTTTTGGGTTTTTTTTTTGCTCCTAGGGTAATAATTATATTCAAAGTTTGTCAGTGTTAAACTGAAGACCTTAAAGAAAAGCCTGCTTTGCCCTGAGGGAGGGTGTGGTATTGCAAATATTGCTGTGCCATCTGTAATACATTTTTTATGCTTACCACTGAAGGTGTCAGTACTGTGATATAAACCCAGGTGGTCTAACAAAAAAGAAGGGAAGGACATAACGACTGGTCTGATTGGGGTCTATTAATACATTTTTAGGTCTATTTAATCTGTTGATAATAGATATAATTATATAATAGATATGATAATTAATATAATCTAATAATAGCCATTTAATAATAGCCATAGCTATTAACAGCTGCACAGAGCAGAGCTCAGCAAGCACTGCACCCCAACTATCCCTCCTCCCCAGGCACAGAAGCTGCCTGTCCTTCAGGCTCCATTAGGGAAATATGTGGAAGTGGTCTGGACCTGATTGCCAGGGGCAGAGGTGCCCAGGGATGCCCCTACAAGCTGAGCAGCCTGGCCACACTGGCAAGGAGGGGAGAGGCAGCTTTCTTAGCTTTTACTATCAAAGTACAGCACTAAAAACCTGGCCAAAACCAGTAAGGAGACTAGTAAAGCTCTGGGAAGGGAGCATCCTGCAGGGGTCCCACCTCCAACCCAGCCTGAGGCCTGGAGCCGGTGACAATGCCCAGCAGAGCACGGAGCAGCCTGCTGCTTGTGAACCTTCTCCCTGGGAGCTGCCACAGAGCGTTTTAAAGCTAAATACGAGACCCAGCATAGGTCTGGCTTCACTCCAGCAGGTAACCTGATGCTCTCAGCACCACACGAAGTCCAGCGAAAGGCCCAGACAAGCCCAGAGCTCACACAACAGCTCCTGGCCCATCAGACAAGCTGTCAGGGTTCTCTGTGCTCTGATGCTTCACAACCACTTGAGTTGTTTTGGTGTTGGGAGGGTGTTTCCCGGTTGGGGTGGGCTGTGAAGTTCCTCCCCTGAGCACAGTCCTGTTCCTTGCAGTCGGAGGCTCTGCAGCAGCTCCGCAAGGACTCGGAGAGCATCCGGAGCCGGTACGCACACTACTTCGACCTGTCCCTGGTCAACAACGGCGTGGAAGAGAGCCTCCAGCTGCTGCAGGAAGCCTTCGAGCAGGCCTGCAGCTCCCCACAGTGGGTGCCTGTCTCCTGGGTCTACTGAGAGGGCACCCGAGCCCAGCCGCTTCCCATCAGCCATCCTGCAGCCACTGGGAAACACCTCCTCAGCTTCCCCTGCCCCTCAGAGCCCAGCACAACTCCCCTCCTCTGCTGCTCCACGGTCTCTGTTCACATACACACACACACACACAGGGTCTCCAGAGCTTCTCTCCTGGGGGAGCAAACACAGGACAGAGGCGGCCTGGGGGCTGGCCACCTCCCGTGGCACTGCAAGGCAGGGCAGTGGCTACAGCAGAGCCCAGGTTAGCTCAGAGCACAGCTCCCTGCCCTCCTGGGGCAAGGGAAAGCACAGATCCCAGCATATCTGCCCAGCAGCGGTCCCAAGGGAAGTGGCAGAGCAGGGGCTTTCCAGGCAGATGCCTCCTGCCACAGGAGTGCACACAGTTCAGAACCCTTCCCAGTGTCCATGAGGCTTCTAGGAAGTCCACATCTTAGGAGGCTTCTCCCAGACCAAACCAGAGCCCCTACATCCAAGGGTTTTCTCTCACAAATGGGGAAGATGATGGGCATGGGAACACCCCCAGGCAGGCCTCACCCAGTGTTCCCACGTTTTCTCATTGACCCTGTGCAGCCATAGGTGTAAAAACTCACTGTATTGGAATTCTCACCGTGCAGCTTGGATTGTTGTTACTGCCCAGCCAGAGAAACTGGGCAGCAGCTGAGCCAGTCCCACAGACCAAACCCCAGGGGGACTCTTCAGTGGGTAAATTACATCCAGCCACAGCTATCTGTTGCATGCAGTAGAAAAGTGTCTATCAAGATCATCCAGGCATGTTTTCCAGTCTAGGGTGTCTCACAGACTGTATGCAAACATGAAAGCCATGCTCACCACGGGGTTTTTAACGACTCACAAGCCCCACACCACGTCTGGGAAGTATCATGGTGTCTCCTGGGCAAATCACATCCACCACGTAGGTGAAGAACCTCATTTGTGTGTTCAGTCAGCTATAGGGGCAAGGGGAAGGTGGTTAAAAAGTCTTGTGCAATTTTTTTTAAGGATGCCAAAAATAAAAATCTATGTGCAATAGGGACCTTCGTTCTGATCCACTGCAGGGAAACAATGAGCAGCAATAAATGTGCGCTGAAACATTGCCGTGGCTGGTGTTTTACCTCTCAGGCTGGGCACTGACAAAGCAATGACAAAGGCCCTGCTAGTGCTGGTCCTCATCAACACAACCATTTCTCTGCACCATCTTCAGGAGAGGAGCACAGAGGTTAGGCACGTGATAAAAGCTGCCTCCCTGCCCCATGAACACCACTGATCTTTCAGGAGGAGCCAGAGGAGCAAGAAAATCACCTGTTCAAAACCAGAAGTTTTATTTATTTTTTGTAAAAAAGAGTAAATAAAAATGGACCTTTTTTTTTTTTTTTCTGCTCAGATTGTAAAACCCAGCAGCTGCTGTCCCCACTGCCTGCATGTATGCCCAGCTCTGGACAAGGGTAGATCGTCAAGACAAAAGCAATGCATGAGGTTAAACACTTCACAGAATCTCTGCAGGGATGAAACTCTGAACAAAACAGCCTGGGGTCCTTCCCCATTCAAAGGAGCTAAATCCTGGCTCAGCACTACCCCTGACAGAGGAGAGACCTTCTACCCCCAGCAAGTCATTCCAGAAAAGGAAGTTAGCAACAAATTTATCTGAAACCGTTTAAGCCCACACTCAAGGCCCCTTGGCAGAGCTGCCTCTGACCAAGCTTTTCCTCACACGGATTCCAGTCCCAGCAGCGTGAAAAAAACCATGTTGGCCATTCACCTCCTGGTCACCTTCTGCCCCCAAGCCACATCCCCACCTCCAGCCTTCAGAGCACACTGGGCATCAGAACCAGGCAAGGGAACCAAGTGCCATTCTACAAGTGAGTAGAGGAGAGCAAAGAGCCAGCCAGAGGGACACACAGCCCAGGTTACTGGGGCACAGGGCTTGGGGCTCAGCACACAATGAACAAGCATATCCTTAGCTATAAAGCAAAAACGAGGAATTAAATTTTCTAATCCTTTCATGATACAGGTAAAAAAAAAAAAAAAAAAGGAGGGAAAAATAATCTGGGTGGACTATTTGTTCTCATTTAGCTGAAGGTCCAGCCAAGCATGTGGCCAGGTTAAAACAAATCATAGTCCTTCAAAAATAACTGAGCTGACTGTCCCCATGCAAACCCATTCACGTGGGCTGTGACAAAGCCACTCCTCCAGGCAGCAAAACATTCTTTAACTGTCAGTAACAGCTTCAGCCTTGGGAGAAAAGGAAGAAAGAGGCAGTACAGGAGGGGGGAGAAAGATGATTCCACCCTCTCTAGGTGAAAACAAGAGACCAAGGAAGAGCCAGAAATTACAGTCTCCCTGCAGATACCACTTCTGTTGGCATCATGGTGCTCAGCTTTAGAGATCAATCCAGTGCAGGGACATTGAGGCACCCTGCTCCTCTGGCAACCCTTAAAACAGGATGAAGAGGGGCACCTGAGCAGGGCAAACACCCACTCACTCATATAAACAGCAGAAAAGAACTTGGAACTTGCTGGTTCCTCTGCCAGACAACCAGTCCTCCTCTTCCCAAGGCCTACAACTCCTCCCTCCTTATTGATGAGGTTGCCTGCTTTGGACAGATCCACTTGCTTACTCCGAGCTCTCTTCTACCTCCTTTCGTTTCTTCTTTTTCTTCTTGGTGCTGGTCTGACTGGTCTGTGGAGAGGTCAGAAAGGTCAGGAAGCCATCAAAAAGGAATCCCCCCAGTGCTCATTTCAGGAGAAACAGCTCCACCCCAGAAGCAGTGCAGGCTCCCCATGGCACACTCGAGCACCATCCATGACAGGGCACCAGAGCACAGAGGTGGCCTGGCAGGACCCCACAACTCCTGGGATACCTGCCCTATCTCCCACCACCCTTGGCCAGTTCAGTTTAAAATGCACCTCTAAGACATCCACCTCTGCCGTGGGGAGCCTGGCACTCTGTGGACATGCACAGCAAGCTGCTAATGGATTAATCCCGGAGGTAATTAGGGACAGACAGCAATGTCTCCCACGTTTGGACCACGGCAGTACCCAATTACATACCACTTCTATTTGTTCTCCCCCACTCTCAGCTGCCTCTTTGGCCTTCTTCTCTTTCTTCTTCTTTTTCTTTTCCTTTTTGCTCAGCTCCTCTGGTGGTGGGGTGGCAGGGGATGGTGGGGTCACAGCTCCATCACTTTCACTCTCCGAGTCTCGCTTCCTCTGTTACAGGAACACACTGTCAGACACACCAACACCTTCCAACCGAGCTCAGCCGAGGGGAAAACTCATTGCAAGTCCATTGCAACTATTTAGCCTGATTAAATCCAACTTCATTTAACAACAGGGTGTCTTGCAGGCTCCCCAGCATACACTGTATAGGATTTGCTTCTGCCAGAATTGCCCCCTGTACTTTTTGGTGTTTCCTGTACCCCAAATATTAGTTTAAAACACTGTTGCACCTTTCCAAGGGCATTCAAAAGCCCTGAGTTAGGGAATTGTAGGTGCAACTCTTCCATGGACATTTTGGGTCCATACAACATATTTTCTTGGATGCTGTGTTGAAGAATATGCTCAGGGCTGGTATAGCCTGGTGTTATGAACTGCAAATTGTGCCCTGGGTGGTGAGAACTTGCTGGAGCCCCAGGCAAAGAGTCATGAATGGGCACTGACCTTGTGCCTAACAAAGGGCACGAAAGACCCTGGACTACAAATCATCACTGGATCGAAATGCAAGTGGCAAGGTGTGTGCAGATCATGGAAATGGCAGGGACATTAAAGTAAGAGCCAGAGAGCACTGGCAATACTCACTTTTGCAGCCCTGTCCACCTGTGAAACAGCTTGGTGATCAGCAGCTGCTTCTTTCCTGGACGTATCCCTGAAAGAAAAGATCCCCAGGTTGCACAGGACAGTCGTTGCCTCTCTGCTCTGGGCATGTACAAATTCCTGTCCCCTCACAGGGGCTCTGTAACTCACCCCAGGAGCTCGGGAAGTTGGTGTGGGGGAGGACCTGCAGCCTGCACCAGGACCAGCTGGGCTGGGCAACAGCATGGCCTCCCCCATTTGATTTAGCAGACTGACTCCCTCTAAAACCACTGCAGGCTAAAAAGGGATAACTGTCTGCTCAGGGCCTTTCCTTCCAACACTGCCCAATAGCAACACACTCCAAGAAATGCAACTGCATCCCACAGGTCCAGACAGCCTTGGGCCAAGCCTAGCATGATCCATGCTCCAACAGCAGCAGCCAGCCAAGCCCTTGCTGCACAGTGCTCCCCCTCTCAACAACCCTGTGGGAGCCACATACCCAGTACCCACCTGTAATCCACATATTCCTTCTTCCAGGACTCTGGTGTGCTCTCGTTGGGCTTTCCATGCTTGTCCAGCAGACCCTTCTGGATCATCATCTTCTTCTGACTGGCCTGAAAGCAAAATGCAACAGGTCAAACTGCAGCTCCAGGTAGGAACAATTCTCCCTCAAGCTAGGAGGAGGGAATCCAGGAACAAGCCAAGCCAACAACTACAGCATTATTCATTTACCACTGTTCCAAGGCCCTTAAAACAAATGAGATGAAACATCCCCTGCACAGCAGCCTAAACCTCAGACAAGAGGCATCCTTAACAGTAAATAATGGCTGATTTGAGGGGGGAGTCACAGCAGCAGTCATAGACTGCACATCATGGAGCTTGGATCTTTGACTGGGTTTTTCCAGCTTGACTGTCAGCAGCATTTGAGCTGAACTTGTTTGCAAGGTTTTGCAAAGGACTCCAAAATGCTTGAACTGCCCTGAATTACTCCACCTTTGCAGGCATCCCCAAAGCTTTCACCTGAACCACAGGAATGGAATGAGCCACAGCAATTTGACACTGGGTTTGGACACCAAGGTACATCACACCAGCCTGGCTGCAGTTAAGCTACTACCACATGCCTGAGGTGAGAGAGGAACCCAACAATGAGTGTTCCCACTGCTCCTGCATTTCAGGCACAGTTCAGTGTCTCACAGTGTGCATTTAAGCAGTGTTGCACTGGAAGGAAAAGCAGCTCCTTGCCCAGCCCCTCCAGAGCCATCAGCATGGGGTGATGGATGAAGGTCATCTTTGCACAGAGTGCTAATGCCATCCACTTCACATCATTTGGCTCTTTACCAGAGGAGGGCCGGTGCTGTACAGAGCTGAGGAGCCCATGCCTGAACATCAGCAGAGCCCCCAGGATTTTTTGGGAGGCAAAGCCTTGCTCCCACCAGCACTGGGCTGCCACAGCCCCAGCACTGGGAATTGCCACCGCCATGGCTCCAGGAGACCACAGCAGAATTACACCAGGGCCCTGAAGAACACACAGGCACAGCTCTGCCCAAGGGTCCCAGAGTCCCACATCCCAACAGCTGGGCTCCCACCACTGCCCTGGGACTGACCCCACGCCCACAGCGCTCACCTTGGGGCCCAGCCCCCATTTCCGGGGATACGTGTCTCTCTCCATGATCACTCTCTTGATCTTTGCCACGATGCCATGGTCACACGTGGAAATGACTGCTGTGGTCATCAAGGCAATGGCTGCAGAAGCCAGCAGGGAGGTCAGTAACTCTCCAAGAGCAGAACTGTGACAGCCTGTTCTGCCTCTGTCAGCACAAAGAGGACCAACACCCCCCACCAGTGTCACGCCAAGGACTCCCTGCCACTGTCACACAGCTTCTCTGAAGACCCTGGTTAGCACTGGGCACCCTTTCAAGACAAGCTGGCGGTTGCTGGAGTCCCTTTGCAGTGATCTACCAGGAGGTGTGATGTGCCTGGGGGCAGCATGTGATCAGACACCATCCCTCGTCCCAGTGAGGATGCAGCCCCCCAAAGAGGGGCTCCAACCCTGCCAGCACTGCTCCCCTCCTGCAGGCAGCCAGCCACACACCACAGCAGCCCCCAGTAGGACACTGGGATGCTGCAGGATGTCTGGAGGCTGCACAGCACCCAGACCCTAGAACAGGAATCGGGGTGCTGCGGGAGGGCAGCTCTGCTGCACTCAGAGAATGGATAAACTGTGTCATCACCTCACACACAGCTCACCTGAGCATCACACAGCTGCTAAACCCCTCACACCTTGCCCAGGACTGGTGCAGCCACTGCTTCTTAACATCCTGCCCCAACCCAGCTGCCTTGGGCCCACATTCCCCATCAGGAAGCACTAATTAAACCTTCTGTGCATGGGGACTCATTTGTGGTGCCTTTACTGTCACACAGGCTGTTATTTCTACAGTTAGCTGAGCACAAGGAGAAGGAGTCATTTCATACCTAAGCAAATGGCTTCTCCTTTCGTGGTGATGACAACAATCTCCTGGTTAAGCTCAATACCATCCTCATACCGCAGGACACCAGGCAGCATGATCTTGGCTCCATAGCAAATGGCATTAACCTGAAAATGTAGGGAATGAGAGGGCTTATAAGCTATTATGAGAATTAAAGTATGAAGTGTCTCTTATTTTTAGCTTCCTACTGCCATTACCATCTCAGCAATATCATCCCTAAGTATCTATTCATTTTTGCCCACTATATAAAATTGGGGAGCTTTGGAAGAAGAAAGCAAAAACATCTATCACTGCAAACAATGGGTGAGGCTGATCTCTCATAGCCATCAGCATCCTCCTCAAGTGAGGGGAGTGATGCCTTACGTTTTATGTTTTTCAAATCCTGCCCTGCCCAGTGTCACTCTGCAGTTCCCTGGAGCTCGTTCAGTGCTGTTCTCTCATGCTCACACACACACAACAAAGCCTCTCCAAGGACACCCAGACCCTCCTAGGCCCAACAACTGCAAACCACAATCTTGGGGACAGGGGGGCAAGCTTGGGCAAATTCCATCCTTGGCTGGGTTCTGCTTGGGGAATTGATGTTGATATCACAGTGGGAAGAACTCGTGACCTGTTGTCCATTTTGAGATCCACTGAGGCAGGACCCTCTGGAGCCCAGAGTGTACCTCTGAAAGCCTCTCAAATAAATCCCTCCTTTATTCCTGTCTAGTCTCTGTTTCTAGGTAGCCATTTAAGACATCAAACTCACCGCACTGTCTTTCATGACAAGCCTCTTGTGTGAAGTCAGCAGCTTCTCCAGGGGCAGGATGACCCTTCGCAGGTAGCTGTCGTCCTTGTTGTTGTCGTACTGCCACTGGGCATCCAGCACGTCGTGCATGGTCACCATGTTGTCCTGCAAAGACAAAACCCTTCTAAGGGGGTGTCCTTAGAAGGATGTCCTTCTCCCACCAGCCAGCAAATTGAAATATGCACAAAAGTACAGCTAAAGTCCAACAGCAAATAGTGTTTGAAAAAGGGAGTAAAAACAGATGCCCACAAGCATCGAAACACAACTTAAAAAAAGGCAAGAATACTTTTTATCACCAGCCTGACTCGGGCTACCAGACTTTGACCTTCCTAATCTCAGACAGCACTTGGATCTAGGATCTAAGGTCTATCCACATGAAACTTTAAAATGTAACTTAACTTAAATTCCTGGGACTCCTAGACAGAGGTTAGCGAGCAGAAGTCTAAATTAACCAGTTCTTCAATCTGTGACACAGAATAAATTCTGAGGCAGCTGTGAGCAGCCAACACGTGGAATTCAGAAATGATTCAGTGATTACAGCTGTGCTAAGAGCACAGATGGGCAGGGAAGCACTTGCACTCTGATACTGCTGCTTTGCAAAAAAAGAAATTAGTTTTGGAGTCTGGACCAGCAGCAGGATCTGTCAATGACCAGGGTGAAAAGACTGTATGAGTGTCCAAGATCACACAAGACTGCATCTCCCAGGCTCACTCCAATGAACCACATTCCTTGAGCTGTGCTGGGGCCAAGCAGGCACTTCACACTCCTGAACTGGTGGGACGCGTGGGGTCTGTGGGCTGAGAAACACAGGTGACGTAAAACAAACTTTCAGCCACCACAGTGCATTTCCCAGTCACTCACTGTCCCAAAGTTTAATTACCAGAACAGGAGCAACATCCTGAACTGAACTCAACACTTTGGTTCAGACCATCCACGGCAAGACCTCGCACTCTTTGGGGGCTATTCAAAAAACATCCTGGAGCCTAAACCTTCTCCTAACACTGTAAAACTCACACAGTCTCAAGGAACTCTTGCCTGTCTGACAATTTCAAACGAGCTGGTTATAGTTTGAGGTGCCACTGTACCATCTCTCCCAGGATGCCTGAGCGGACTCTGCGCAGCTCTTGCATCTGGCCCCCCACGCCCAGCAGCAACCCCAGGTGAACGCAGAGTGTCCGGATGTACGTGCCTGCTTCACAGCTCACCCAGAAGATACCTGAAAGGCAAGGCAGGATAGAGAGTTTTTAAGCAGAAAATAAACCACACCCTTCTAGAAAAGCTGTATGCCCAGCCCTTCCCAGAGCCATCAGCATGGGGTGATAGATGAAGGTCATCTTTGCTCTGAGAGCTAATGCCATCTAATTGACATCATTTGGCTCTTCCATGAAAGGTGCAGCAGTACAAAAAAAGATGGGATTTGCTTCCCAGCACAACAAAGTAATGCATGAAGCAGTTACTGCTGGACAACGGGAGGATTTAGGTCTTAAGACATCTGCCAAAAGCAACCCATTTCACAGAAAATTTGCTTAGTTTTCAGCTTTATAGGAATAAGGCAGGAAAACCCTGTTTTACCTAATCTTCTCTCAGGATCATACTCCACCAGCTTGCTCTCGTAGATGGTTCTGACTCTCAGTTGTCGTTTGACAGCAGCAATGAGGGGTGGCCGCTGAAACAGGGCCCCTGTCAGGGTTTCTATGGCCTGAGGGAGGAAGAAGCAAGAGTTCACACCGGTGCCCTAACACAGGAGCACGCTGGAGTCTCCAGCAACTGTAACCACTTCCAAGAGTGAGAAACGCCAAGGTTTATCCTGATTTGGTGATGCCATATTTAATAAAGCAAATCCAAGCAAGTGATGTAGTCAAGATGCCAGTGAGCACAGCCAGGACTTTTCCATCAGATGGCAGCATGTGATCAGACACCATCCCTCGTCCCAGTGAGGATGCAGCCCCCCAAAGAGGGGCTCCAACCCTGCCAGCACTGCTCCCCTCCTGCAGGCAGCCAGCCACACACCACAGCAGCCCCCAGTAGGACACTGGGATGCTGCAGGATGTCTGGAGGCTGCACAGCACCCAGACCCTAGAACAGGAATCGGGGTGCTGCGGGAGGGCAGCTCTGCTGCACTCAGAGAATGGATAAACTGTGTCATCACCTCACACACAGCTCACCTGAGCTCCATTCCTGGTCCCTTATCTCCCATCAGTGCCCAGCAGTCTGCATGCCAGATACCAGCACAGCTGGGAGCATGTGAGACTTACCCTGGCCAGCTGAGCCTCACTTTCAATGGCATTGTGCAGCCGAACAATTCCCACATACTCTTTGCCTGAAAGAATGACAAGAGCAGTCAGGAGCAGCCGCTTGCATTTGCTGTTGACCTCAAGGTCCACCCTGCTTCACAGGTCCCCAGACCCCTGAAATGCTAACAACCACCTCTTCTAGGAAATGGGCACAGTTTTATTACAGAATTGGTTTTTCTTCCAGGAAAATAAATCTAATCTATGTTTATTTCTTCTCTGAACCAGTAGAGGCTGATGGCCTAAGTTCAGCTGGTGCATAAAACCATGTCAGAGGTGTTTTCAGTGACTTATAACAGCCCAAGCACCAGAGAAGCAATAAAAAAAACGTCTGAGACAACATGGATGTGTCCTCAGTGGCTTGAGTAACATGCAACCCTTAAGGTCAAGGCATTGAAGACTAAAACTGACCTTTTGAAGTTTAAGAAATCTCCATTTTGTCTCCAAAAGCACTTCACACATCCCCAGTCACTGCAAACGGCCCTGGGCAACAAACATACCTGCGCTCTGCTGAGATTTGACCAGCCGTGTGGCCCTCTCGATGCACACAATGAGGCACCCAGTCACCTTGGGGTCCAGGGTGCCACTGTGCCCTGTCTTCTCCACTCGCAGGATGCGCCGGATCCACGCAACCACCTCGTGAGAGGATGGATTCGAGGGTTTGTCGAGGTTAATAAAGCCAGACCTACGGAAATGGCAGGGAACGGGAGCTAAGCACCAGGGCAAACACAGCAACGGGGCAGTAACTTTGAAATACTTGTCAGGGCTGCAAAGAAATGTATTTCTATACAGCCAGATAAGCAACTCTCTGAGGCCAGACTGATCAGCTCCATGAACAACAGGTGATATAATCCATGGTCAAGGGATTTTCTTCTCCCCTGCCTGCTTATCACTACTTGGCACTTAAAAAACCCCAAACTCTACAAACTCCAGACAGTTTCAAAGCCCAGCAGGCCAAGGGACTTTTCCAAAAACCCCAGAGAATTCCTCAGGTGGTTTGCCACAGAGCTGCCACAAGCCCAGAATGAAGAAAACTTTACAGGGAGACATCAGTGGGTCTTATTAAAAGGCATAAGGGGAATCCAGACAGAAAATATTTTAAATGTATAAACTGCTAAAGAAAAATAACCATCTTGGCTTGTATTGCACTCACCTAACATAGTCAGAAATCTCTCTCTTCAGGGGATTACAACCGGAGGGAAGAGGTGTGTAGTGTGCAGTCCTCACATTTAACTTGTCAAAGTTCTACAAAATCCAAGCAGAAATTACATGTCTTCTTAAGCTCCCTTGAGTTCAGTGTTGCTGTGCTGCAGTACATTTCCCCAGGTACACCAGGTCTGATTTAAGTGATAGAGCCACTCCCAAAACGAAAATGACCCAACAATGAAACCATGATAATATTTTACAAAGTAAAAAAAAAAAAAAAAGAAAAATAGAAATCCTGGACTAAAGGGGATGGGAAAGCAGCACAACATACACACTGAAAAAGCAGGATAAATCAAATATGCCCCTATGTAAGTCTACACAGACCACGGTCAGACCCAAATAAAAAAACTTAAGAAATACGGCGGGATCTTTACGAGGCACGGAAAACTTACAAAACTTAAATGTTACTGCTGGAGAGACTTTGTAACACGTTTCCTGAATGCAGAACACCACGTGCGCTGCTCCCCGCCGCGGTTACACCTCCGGCGGGGGCAGAGGACAAAAGGAGCGGGAACACGGATGGGCCACGAGGTTGTGCAGAACCCGCCCTACCTTCAGCAGCAAGGGCCACTGCGACGTGTCCAGCTGGGCCACCCGCGACTCGGGCTTGATGAGAAAGTCCTCGGTGTGCTGGATGTCCTGGCGGGGGTGCAGTTAGGCGGGATCAGAGAGGGGGAACCCGGCGGGCCGCGCTCCCGCCGCCCTCTCCACGTGGCCCGGGAGGCTCCGCTGCAGCCGCGCGGG